>JAVQJW010119013.1:0-11330 GCA_036025195.1 Hypseleotris klunzingeri
TACTTCACATGCTAATGGCTCCCACCCCCAGCAACTGAGACCACATGACACTAACGACCCGAAACTAACCTAGCCCTTTCATCACTCACAGACCATTAAGAACAGGTTTAGGTTAAACCCCCCACTCAGGAATAGGATATATAATTGAACTCTTACCAGCCAACTTTTAGAATTGATAAGGGCTCTTGGATAAGAGCCGAAACGTCTTCAACTCAAAACCCAAGTCCAGATGACTGATTTAAACCTTCTTCAACTTTAACAATAAAAAGTACATGACAAATGCTATTGCTACTCAGAGTACAATATATACTAACTTATACTCTGCTTTGGGGGGAACTGCAACATCATCTGACTAGAAATGCTTTTCCACAACTACTCATGAATAAAGGACTAAGATGACCACTGCACCTTCTTTGACAATGACTATCACATTACTATGATGTTTGTTGTCAGAAGGTACAAAATCTTCAGGTGCTTACCGAGAAAGGCTGTCTCAGATGGTAATGAAGGGTCACGAGGTATATGTTGGTTCCTCTTGTTGCTCTGAGTAAAGCAAAAACAGTTAACAATAAACCTTCTTCACTAAAGGACTATAAACCCAGAAACACTAACATATCTAAAGCAGCTAGGTATACTTTTACTACTCACATAAATGGGAGAGCAACCTGGTGGGTCCAAAAAGTCTGAAAATCAATAATAAGAATGAGCTAAGGACTACTTTGCATATGCATTCTTGTATCAGTGATGAATAGTGAATACACTCACCCTCCATGTCCTTCTTCTTCATAAGATGGAGCTTGCGTTGCTGATTCCGGAGCAGAGTCTGCTGCTGGACGTCTAGGCTCTCTGCATCAGTCGGAGGATCAGGATGGTTGTAAAGGAGCGCCTCACGAGATGATGTGTCTGACAAAAGTGACAAGATTTGTGCAGTAGGTGCAGCTTACCAAATCTGATCATAATATTCAAATATTTTAGAGTTTTGATCTTAGACTTAATCTTCGACTGAGCCAACAGGGAAATTGCTTGATCATAATTGCACACATACAGATTATTGAATTTTTAAAACAAATGCATGACATGACTTATGAGACCACCCTTTATTTCTCTCCACTTTACTGTACTCTCTAGTGATGATGCACTACTAAACATGTATAATAGATATACCAAGCTTGATTTCATCATTTTCACCCAAATGAGCATTTTTGTAGTTGTTTATGGTTTTACAAGCTGTGTCTCTGTTTTTTCCAAGCCCTGCATTTAGTCAGTCTGGGAACCCATCCAAAGCCATTTTCTTGGTGTATGTATTACATTGTGTTTACAGCAACAACCTCCCTGTCGCTGATGGACACCTCCTGTGAAGTCAGCATATTAAAGTTTCAGTGCTGTGAGAGAGGACTAGTGAGGAGGAAAGTCTAGACCAAGCAAGATCTTCTGCCCCTCTACCACAAAAAAAACATTATGGGGGTATTACATTGTCATTTTGATACTATTTCCCTAATACTGTTGTTTATGTTAAAAAAGCATAGTAAGTCTAGCTTTTTTGTGCTTGCTTGCATCATAGAATACCACAAACTGTATCAAAAGGCAATGCCATATGAGTACAGTGTAGTGTCAGTACCCCTGTATTTTAGTTGATTGAACTCTCTGATGTTTTGCATGTTGACTTGTTGAGTGGAGGGAGGTTTCTGTGTTGGAGGCTTTTCCTTGTGGTGGATTTCAGCAGTGCCCCCTCTGTTTTTTCTTTGGAGCCTGGACAAATTAGGAAAGAGCTATTTTAACCAAACAAGACCAATAATTACAAACAGGTGGCTTTCTGAAAGCATGCCATCAGACCACTCTCCTGAACGCGCTCCAGTTTTTTTTGTTTTTCATGCCCAGCCATAGATCACTTTCAAAGGAATGTGTGATTATGTTATGTAATTCTATGGGCAAAATACATCTGGCTATTGTGGTGAACACAACAAGATCAAAGAATGCATTTTAAGCTGCTTTATGTACAAAACTAAAAACAAAAATGAACTGAGGACTGAGATTTATGGCAATTGTGTGTAGTGCCTTTAGGTAGTTTGTGAGAAGACCACATGCCAGGCTAATGTGTCCCAACCCAACCTATTAGGAAAGATAAGGCTGCAAAAAGACATTATAGCCTTCAGGGACTGCTCTGTCATTGTAATGTAATAATGTGTCCCTGAAACTAATCAGAGCGGAGATTAGGAGATAGCAAAAATGACATTAGCTCGTAGTACTGCGTGAACTGAGCAGCAAATCAAAGCCACCATTGAACATGACAGCAATAGAACCAGGACCTTGCATCTTTTCGTCAGAATAGGATATATATTAAATTTAAGATGATATGTAAAGTGCCATTCAAATTAGTATGCCTTTGTATGGATCATTCTACTTAAATACACTTTACCACACAACCCCATGCAAAGATAACCAGATCTCATTGTAACACCTGGACTGGGGATTGTACTGGTCATCTGCAGTAGTCCGCCTCATTCGGGCCTCAAGATGTTTCTGCTCTTTTTTGAGGAACTTACTAAGAGCTGATAATTCTGAGATCAACTCCTGCTGGTTATCTGGAGAAAACATAGAATGAGATGACAGTGGTTATTAGGGAAATGATTGAATGCATTTAAAAAAATGTCATAACAATAGTTAATTCAGGTAGAAGTTGCTCTGTAACATAGTATATATTAGACACCCTTCTTTGTTTCAGTGTATGATGAATCTGACCTTGTTGTGGTTTTGCTTGGCGGCTGTGTGGTGCTGACTCAGAACGTTCCTGTTCAAGATTTATATTCATGAATTCATTTTGTGATATAACACATTTTGTTGTACATGTGGATAGTCTATAAAGTGACTTACTGTCTTAAAAGAAAGTTGGCTTCTTGTAGAAGGAGGTCTTGGGGCGTCAGTCTTGGTAGGTTTTTGTCGCAAGGTTGGAATGGGAGGTGAAGGGACTCTCTAAAAATGAGAAATCAAAAAGTTATAATAAGTGACCATTAACCAGTGATCAAAATATTCCTAGTATATGCATAACAGTATTGTAGCTACACCCTTAAACCTGCTCTACTGTTCTCTTACTTCATGTGTTGTGTTTGTCTCCTGTCTTGTTGGAGTTTTGTTATTTTCTTCTTTGATTTCAGGTCTCCTTTTGGCTTTCTGTGGTTCTTCCTTGTTTTTCTTTGCCCACAGTTGGTCATCTAGTCTCTTCTGTATAAAAGAGAAGGCTTTTAGTGTAGAGTAGTATTTTGAATGGATGGGATCAATGCAGTGTATATTATCACCTGTATTTTCTCCCGGGCTTTGCGCTCCTCCTCCTCGTACTCCCTCTGCATCAGGGCTCTCTGCTCCGCCAGCCTCTTCTCCTCCTTCTCCTCTTCCATCTTTTGGCGTTCCCTCTCCTCAGCCTGCTTTCGCCTGTTTTCCTCTAACTATAAATAAAAATAATAGTAAATGTTTAATTAATCATCGAACCATCGAACTGTTATGTTGCCTTACTTGCTGAATAAGTGCTTCTTTGTACATTTCCTGATGGTGTGCACGCTTTGGGTCTGTGAAACCTGAAGAAACAAAGTTAACACAGGGCAAAATTACAATATCTGCACCGTGATGTACATATAAGAAGTATAATATTTACCTAATTGCCTGAGACCAGGAACAGGGCTCATAGCATTGGTTCTTGGGGCATCTCCATCATTTGACACACTGCTCTTTCCCAAGTTATTATCTTTTCCAAACTGATTTTTATAGGTCTGTTCATTGGTACGGTGCATTTGATCCAGGTCAGCTACAGCAGTGGTATTAGCATGTGTTTTATTAAATTAGGAGAATAGAAATATGGTAAGAAATAAAGGCCAACTTACTAATAAGGTTTCCACTTTGGTCTTTATTGGGAGCTCCTCCTCCAGCTCTGCCCCAGGGGTTATAGCACATCATCTCAGCCACTTTTTTGGCATTGTACAGATCTCTCTCTTCCTTCTCCTTTCTTCTATTCTCATTGAGTTCTTTGATCTGGACACAAAGAAGACATTTATTTTATCTTAACTGACTTCTGTATTTACTCAGTTAGTGGTATGGAATGCAGCAGTAGTTTGAGAATGTAGAATGCTGTTTCTACAAATACTAATAGGGCTATAGTAAGCATCAGGTTTAGGTACACCTGCTGTTTGAGTTCTTCCTGGTAGATGATGGCCATTTCTCTTCTATGCTTTGCACTCTCTGCAGAGCGTTTCCTCACAGGAATCACTGCAATATTCTGCCCAAAGTCAGCTCTGGAAGTAGAAGAAAAGGTACAACAGCAGAATGTAAATATTTGCTGGCCAATGGAGCCCTCTTCTGGGGGAGTGAAAACATTGAGTTCAGTACATGAGAAAGAAATTATGTATAAATAAAGCATTCACACTGACTGAGTAGGTCCAGTAGATTTGGGAACAGCTTGTTTTTGATGAGGAGGAATCCTAGACTCAGTTGTTACTTTAGGTTTATCTAGTGAAAACAGAAGGGAAACATAGAAAGACAATGACAGAATATTTCTACTAAACTCTGACCTCTTGTAATCTTAAACGGTATCTTGAAAGCAAAAGCAATGAAATACCCTTTTTAGTTGTTGTATCAGTCTGGTAGTGAGGAAGCATTGGATCTAACAGATGCCTGTTTCCATAGTAGTAATAGGCATCATCATATGGTGTCTTGTAAGTATTGTCTACTCTAGGAGGTGGAGGTGGTGGAACATCAGAAATCCTAAAGATAAAACAATAGAAAAGACAATTATAAATCTACTTTATTATATAAATTCTAAGACACTTACTAACCTACCCTTTGGCGGTCACCTTTCCGATCATATGTGAGAAGTTATTGTTGTATTCATCCAAAAAGTCTGGTGAATAAGCCTTATGTCTTGCGCCTGTCTCCGGCCCAGACACTGTTCTCCTTTGTTTTCGGCTGCTGTTGTTGCCTAGAGATGGAGAAGCTGTTCTAGTTTCTCTTGGTGATCGTCTATGTTTTATTCTATCATTTAGTTCCAGATGATCGCCTACAGCTCTGTCCACCATTTCAGATTTGTGAGAAACATGCTTCCACTTCTCGTGATTATGATGTACATCCCCGAAAAGTCTAAAACTGTCAGGCTGAAAGAGGAGGGGGATCATGCTGTTATAATATTAAGTGAAGAAAATAGCTGCATTAACTAGATTAAAAGGTACCTTTTTAAATAGGTCTGTAGCGCCAGTAGCAGCAACATTTAGCTCAAGAATTTTTTCTCTAAATAAAACAAATGCAAGAATTAGTCTTCCAAAAACTGCCAGAAATTGACATTATGTTTTTACTCACTTCACTTTGTTTTTCTGTTGTTCAGCCATTTGCCTTAGTAAAGCCTGTCTATATTTTTCTTTCTTCATCTGCAGGGCCTCTTGTTCTTCTGATTGTCCTGCACAACAACACAACAATGAGGCACTTACAGCTTTGGCAAGTCTATACTCACTCTCATACTTACCAATCACGAGTCCTGTTGCAAAAATTGTGTCATCTTTAGTAGTATACCTTGACAACCCTGTCATCTTTCTGTTGTCTTCTTTCGGCAGAATTCTGGCACAAAAGCAAATCACAAGGTTTAAGCATAACATCCATCACTTCTCCATAGCCACACCGTAATCACTAGATATCCAGGGTGAGTTCCTTTCTTTTTGGAGCAAGGGCCAAGGCTTAGATTACTACTCATTGTGCAACTGCAGCTGCCAAACGAAATTCATAAACCAGACATACTGTAGTGTAAAGAAACAGAAGCTAAATAGGTCCTGAGCAAGTAATGGCAGATAATGTAACAGAAAATAGTGTCAGTGTGTTAAACTATCACATTTGATTGAGGAAGAAATTAAGTGGTAGAAACTTCTTCCAGAAATTCAGTTTAACTTACTCTGAATTCCAGTTCTCGTCATTGTTATTCTTATCAGTAAAGGTCTCTGCATGCTTAATCTCCATGGGAGCTCTGACACAAAAACAGCAGAAATATTATATAAAATTATGAAAATCAACTATTGGTTATTTTTAATACATTACAGTACAATATGAATGAAGTAATACCTATTAGCTTGTTCTTTTTTCTTCTCCTTTTTCTTGGGTTTGTGGGCCTGCCCATTTGTCTTCCTCCTGTGATGAAACTCCAGCTCCTCTTCACTTTCTGTGTTGAACTTGTCCTCTGAGCTGTCATAACTCCCCACTCGTATTGACAGGAGAGGTCTGCGCTTCTGAGTCCCCAACTCCCAAGTCTTTCTGCCTTTTTTAGTTTCAGTAGTCTCAGTAAGCGTGGCAGCATCTTTTCTGGATGTTGGATGCTCTGTATTGATTGTTGGTAGAAGATGCTCTTGAGGATACGTGTACACATTTAAACCGGGTGGCTCTTCAAACTAAAAATAACAATTTTTGAGGTACATGATAATTATATTTTTACCAAAAGGTTTTTAACAATATATAATACTTTCTTTCTTTCTTTTTTTTTTTTTACCTTGGAAGTAAATGGAGGCTCCGCTCGTCTGAACCTTCTAGATTTAGTTTGTTCCTGGAGAAAGAGGTTGTATTCTCTGTTTCTCTCTTCTCTCAGCTTTTCCTGTAAAGTTGTAATCATTGTTCATTTTATTACATTTAGCTGATATGCAAAAACTTAGAGCAAGCAGATCAACATTGCAGTGTGGTAATAGGACATAGATATCTGACACTGTCGTCAATTATTGATTCAGCTTACTCACAAGATGGCCAGGATTAATGATAGTGTGAAGTCGAAGTATATAAACATATGAACAATGACATGACAAAAGGAATAGATAATTGTCTTTGTGTCACAGCTATGGAGACAACAAAGATGATCACCTTAACTGAGGTCCTCTCGTCAATAGGCAAAGAAAGACCTTTGGGCTGTGGTATGTTGTAAACTTGAGCTTTCAGATCCCCTTTCTGTATATAAATAACACATTACATTAACATTAATATAACTAAACCATATGAATTGTGTATTGAGATCTCTAAATCACACCTGGTTAATATGACGTTTGTAATCCAGCTGAAGTTCTTCTTGAAGCTTCTGCTTTCTTCTTTCATACTCTGCACCAAGCTGAAAACCTAGCTCTGGGCCTGTAAACATACAGATTATTATTCATTAAAAAGCACATTAAAACGTTGCTGATTTTGTATTGTTGTTTATGAAAGTACCTCGATGTAGATTAGGCATTACAGCCCGCACAGAAGATGCAGCAGACATGTCCCCATCTGTCAGCAGCGGCAGTCCTGGATGGGAACTACTCTTTGATTTAATTGATTTAATAACTAGCGCAAACAAAATTGTTAAAATACCGACACCGATAGCTTTAATAATTAATACAGGACTTGAACAAACAAAATCCCGAAAAGCCACTTGTTTAGGTTGTTAACAAAGCGTAAAGCATCTTTCAGTTGCTATAGGCAACGGTCGCACAGAAGTCCCTCGTGGGAGGCTCCAGGCCCCACGTGTGGCTTTTAATAGGCGTGTTTTTCTCCTTTATACTTCTTTTTGGAAAACGTGTTATTTACCTGCTCTCGTTGCCTTTTTTTGTTTTATAATGTAGACCAAATACGAGTACTTACTAAGTAAAGAGTCCATATTTTGACTTTCTGAAAAGTACCACTAGATGTCAGTGTACTCACGCACGTTGACGCAGGGGTGGTCTGAACCATTATTCTGTTTAGAAGGGGTGACAGTAAATCCATTTGAGTAAATACGTGCCAATCATAAATACGACTGTTGTACTAGCGTTTAGAGAAAACATTTATATTCATTACATTATATAAATGTCACAATAAACCATATGTAAAATATATCTACCTCATTACAAACCCCCCCCCCCCCACACACACGCTGTAGTGGTATGATTCTGTCATGGCTCCCAGTCCCTGAGCGAGTGAGACGATTACCGCTGCTACTTCAACTATTAATAATATTCCCCTTTTATTTGCTTTCAGTTTAAGTTAAGGTTGGTTTTAGGTGTGAAACTTTCTACTTTTTGTGATGGCGGGGAGCAGCACGGCACAGAAAACATGGGAACTAACAAACAGCATGCAGGAAGTTCAAAGCATAGACGAAATTTACAAATATGACAAAAAACAACAACAAGAAATCCTCGCCGCAAAGCCCTGGACAAAGGAGTAAGTATGAAGCAGTTTTTGTTTTTTAGTTTAACCTAATTTCTGATTCATATTTGTGTTCATCTTTAGTTTGCCGTTGGCTGTCCTAGCACCAGCATGGTAAACAATAAAAAAAAAACTCAGCTACTGCAGCTAGCTAATAACTAAAATGGTGGTGTACTTATATAATTATTTATGTGACAATATAAAATGTAATTTACATTATATCCTGGTTGGTTTTGGTAATAAGCTGTATGTATTTAAAAAAACTGACGTGAAGTGAAAAACAAGAATATTCCACAATGTCTAGGCATTTATTAGTTACAGTTAATGTAATAGTTAGCTAATTGTTTGAAGTAATCCCGCATATTATTAATTAAATATTCATGAGTTGATTTTCTAAACTACCATTATTATATTTTCTTTTCCATGTACAGTCACCACTACTTCAAATACTGCAAGATATCTGCTCTGGCCCTGTTGAAGATGGTGATGCACGCCAGGTCAGGAGGAAACCTGGAGGTGATGGGTTTGATGCTGGGGAAGGTGGACGGAGAAACCATGATTATAATGGACAGCTTTGCGTTACCAGTGGAGGGCACAGAGACCAGGGTGAACGCACAGGCTGCAGCTTACGAGTACATGGCAGCCTACATCGAGAACGCCAAACAGGTAGATCAGAAAAGTGACTCAATAAAATTAGGAGATGTACTCAGATTATCAGTGTGTAAAACTGCAGTAATTGTTTTGAAATAATGTCTAAAACTACACTTGGAAGTCCCTCATCCCTTCTAACAGTAAAGAAGATTTTATGTTAACTAATTAAATAAAGCTAAATGTAAATTACTAAGAAATCAGCATATTTACAGTATGCACCATTCTGATCTGCCTCCATAGATCGACAGACACAAAATATGTATTATTGTTGAACCGTGAACGCTCTCTATAGTGTAGCATATGACCCCCGATATTGTAGCTCTTATGTAATTTTTTTTCTTCAACAAATACTGTGTTCAAGCTTACAATGTTTTTTTTTTAATAATGTACTTAAAGTTGTATTTATTTCTCTGCACAATGCTTAATTATCTACATTTTTTGCTGGATAGGTTGGTCGATTGGAGAATGCTATCGGCTGGTACCACAGTCACCCCGGCTATGGATGCTGGCTCTCGGGCATTGATGTCAGCACTCAGATGCTTAACCAGCAATTTCAGGAGCCTTTTGTCGCTGTTGTGGTGAGACCCAAATTTTACTACTTTCCATTTCTATATTTGCCCTAATAAATAGTAATTAAATGTGTTTTATATAAAAACTTCATTTTAAAACATTATTAATGGGGTGTTAAAAATAACACAATGACATTTATGTAAGGTATAGTTAAGGTTTTGTAAGGTCTATTTATATTTTTGTTTTATAACTGTTTGGTGTTCACTCTTTATTTGGTTTTGTTATGCTTACACACCAAGGGTCACGGTATAATGTAGAGCATATTTCACAACACTTGACAGATGTAGACAAAAAATCCTGGTGGCCAGATTTGAGTTGTCCCTAGAGATTTTGTGACCCCTGACTTTGTTTTCCTGTTCTACTGTATCTTGCGTCCTACAGATCGACCCCACTCGGACTATTTCTGCCGGAAAAGTCAACCTCGGCGCCTTTAGGACGTACCCAAAGGTAACAACATTGTTTTAATAAAGTTGTTGTTGTCACTAATGAACAGTAATGTATTATGTGTAAGTAAAAATCAACTCATCTACTAATCAATCGGGTATTTTATAATTGTGTTTTGTGTCCTTCTATTTTTAGGGGTATAAACCTCCAGATGAGGGGCCATCAGAATATCAGACAATTCCCCTGAACAAGATTGAAGACTTTGGTGTTCACTGTAAACAGTATGTATTTATCAGTTACAGTCATTCAACACACCTTTTTGCTTTAGAAAGTGTTACATACATCCATGTATCATATTGTGTGTTTTTTAACTGTATGCCACAAACATGTTGACACTTTGTTTTTCTTCTTAAGGTATTATGCCCTGGAGGTAACCTACTTTAAGTCCTCCCTCGATAGAAAGCTGTTGGAGCTGCTTTGGAATAAATACTGGGTCAACACCTTAAGTTCCTCAAGTCTCCTAACGGTATGTAGAAGGGTTCAAAATTCAAAATGTTCACTAATTGTTTGACATTTTGATTTATGGTTAATTATTACATTATAAGTCATTGAGACATGTAGTCACCAGCATGAGATGTTGTGATTAATTGCTGCATATTAACAGGAAAAGTTTGTTTATTGATATAAGTAATAAGGCTAATTGGAGCTTTGCAACAAGGGAGATAAGTAGTAAAGTTGGCCCTGACTCTAGGGATACTGACACTGCCATGTTTTGCCATGCATCATCTCCTCCACCCGCTCAGTTTATTTTGGAGGTTGAAAGCACCTCATGTGAATTCCCATTGTGGAAGCAGTCTCTCTGTCCCGGGCTTCACTAAACAGTCTAAATAGGCATCAGGCTTATCCAAACAGTTAGCTCTTTGGCATTTTGGAGGAAGATGAATTGACTACATGTCAGGGGAGAGCTGCTCCTTGGGTGACAGGCTTTGTCAGTTGTTACACTGTCACTCCAGCCGGGGCCCCTGTGTCATTGTGTTTTAATTACCTTTCCCACTAAAACCTGGCCTCACCTTAAGCAAACTTTTCCCTGACTCCTTTTCATTCACCACAAAACAAAATCTTTCAGCAGCTTGTTCGGTGGATTTGATCGTCAAAATTCTTCTTCTTTGTTAATCATATGTTGTTCACCTTTTGTCAGTAAATTGTGCATGAATTGATTTGTGTGTTTGTGTATTTGGTCAGAACTCCGACTACACCACGGGCCAGGTGTTTGACCTGTCTGAGAAACTGGAGCAGTCCGAGGCTCAGCTGGGCAGAGGCAGCTTCATGCTCGGTCTCGACACGCATGACAGGAAGTCTGAGGACAAACTGGCCAAAGCAACACGAGATAGGTACAAACTAATCCAATTGTACTGCAAAAAGAGGAATATCTAGATTGAAATTAAATTTGAATTTAGAATCTTAATCTTATTCTTCATTTTTTTCTTCAAAGAAAACGCTTTAGAGGAACTAGAAAATTAACTTAATCAAAACATAAAAGGAACATCTAGATTAGTAAAAAT
>JAVQJW010119108.1:0-13641 GCA_036025195.1 Hypseleotris klunzingeri
TTACACTTTAGCTTGAGTAATTTTGTCTTGAATGTTATTTTTGTATTTGGCACTTCCAGTGGGAATGAACACACAAGGTCCTTACAAATGAATGGACTTTTTATAGACTCCTGAAAAATACACATGGAACAGCTAATGCAATAGCTTTCATACTACAGTCTTAAAAGGAGAGCTGAGAAAACCCTTCTCAACTAGAGCAACACTGAAGCTAAGTAAGCTCCTGGATCTGCAATGTCTCAGTTTTATGTCCCTTCAATTTGCAGCGAGTCACTGTTACTGCTCAGGATACTGTATACTGTAACACTAGATTCTTGGTGCTTGAAATACTGGTCATGTTTATATTGATGTTAGGTCCTTGGGCAAGACACTTGCCTAGGTGGTTGGACAGGCTGTTGGCATAGTATGGCTGCCAGGTTTCTGTGTTGAGTGACTAAATAATGCACCCTATTTTAAGCACTTTAACTCGTATACAAACTGGGTGTATAGTATTTAATTACTTTATGTCTGAATATATTGGTACATTGCATATAAAGCCTTGCATAAAATTATCAAACTTCATGATTTGTTAAGAAGAATTGTTAAATTTTGTTATCCTGTTCATACAGTATGTGGACCTCTTTGTAGTGGCACCAACAGCAGAGCATGCACATCGTGGTGTTGATATGTGAATGTGCACATGCTTGAATTATTCATAATGGTCAATGTGTGCAGCACAGATTGACCATGTGAACATGTTTGTTGTTGTTAAGTATATGTGACCCATTTTACCTTGTGGTAATCCTGCTCCAGCCTGGAGTCTGAGCCGGCTCCCTGCTTGTACTTATTCATCTTCATTTTCATCTGTCGAGTACGCTCCTCCATGTCCAGACCTACAACAGAGAGGCCATTGTCAATCACTGTGTGGTTAAGGTCTACAGTAGGAGGAGGCCAGGGTTACAGAAGTTTTATGAGAGACAAGCATCAGCTGGACCATGAGCTATGACAGGGACACATCTTATGGAGAGGCTTAAGTCAAACAAAGGACCAACCAAAACAAACAGAAACATCCTAAAACACTGCACATGCTTATATTATCCAGTATGTTTTGTGCAAATACGTATATCATGAAGAACACTGAACTAAACCCCACTATAACTTATCAAAAAAGACACAAATATTGACAATGTTAATTTGAATACAGAGATGCAAAATGGTCTACACACTGACACCATGTCAGTAATGGAAAAGTTAACACTCAACAGTACAGTACATCTGATACAAAAGCTCAAACAACACTCACTTCTGTCTGACTGCAGCTCTGTTCTCACCACCTGCTCTCTGTCTCTACTTTTGTGTCAAATGATGGCAATTGAAAGTGAAGTGGACTTTGACAATATGTTCAAGTGCCATGCACACATAGCAGCTCAGCAGAGATACTCATACACACAAAAGAAAAGAAATGGAGCAATGACTGCATTACAATTCAATTAAATGTGATTATAGGTTCCAGAGAATAAGCTCTGGGAGATTACTGATCTGATTAGTTAGTTCATGTTTACTGCAATTGAGACTACACAAAGGAAATTAGATTGACAAATCATTATGACCAGTATTATATAGTTCTTAGCCATTAGTCAGCCATCACTGTCATTCAGGTTTGAGTAGGAAATGGTTGATTTTCTAAAACAGGAGAGCCTGCATGACCATGATCATCCCCAGCCAGTTCATATACATCAAACAAAAGAGCAAAAAGAAGCTTGAAGCATCTGCTTCATTTAAATATCAATTGTGCAAACAATAAATCATAATAAAAATGAGCAAAGCTGGAAAAGTAAAGTTGACTGACATGAAGGAGTCTGAGGGGAGGGCAAGCCAGGAGGAAGTAACAGAGAGAAAAACCGTAGAAGAAGAACAAGGGCAGGAAGAGGAAGGTTTGGAAGAAGAAGGGACAGACCTGAGTTCGTCCAACTTGATGAGTCCGTGTCTTCTGGAGTCACATGACAGAAGGACAGACACAGACAGAGGGACATGGAGGTGAATGATGTGGGACACAGAGGGAGGAGAGGAGGGACCATCACCATCCAGAGGGTTTTAGGATCAGAATGACAAGGATGAATGGAGAGAGGACACAATACAAGAAGAATACGACACGACAATGGACAAAAACACAACACAACAAACACAGAACACACACAAAGAAATCATAGAAACACCAAAAACACAAAACTTCACCATGGGCACAGACAGAAGTCAGAGGGAGCTGAGGCTGAGGTAGGGTCTACAAGAGTTGTTTAGTTATTTAGAAATTAGAAAGAGGGAAAGTTGGTTTAGGGTGAGGTTCTGTGCTTTCAAAGAAAAAGCTGAAATAGTAAAGAAGATGTTAATGCAGCAGAGCTGGCCACCCAGAAAGAGACTGGAGTCCTTGGAGGTAGGAAAGAGAATAGGGTAGAGGGGCGGGGTTAAATGTTGACCTGCATGGGGCACAGATCTGTGGGAGAGACGGCCTGGAGAAATAAAGGAATAATAATAATAAAAAAATAAAAGATATAATAAAACTAAACAAACACAAAACAAGACAAACTGAAAGCACAGAGCAGCAAGCACACAAAAGAGAGAGCCAGCTACACCTCAAGAAATTTACCAAAGTACCCTGAGTGCATGTTCAAATCACAGACATACTACACAAAGACCACACAGAGCAGACCTTACAGGACAACTACTAAGCATCTCCCTTAACTGTGCATTAGCGATTAACATTCATACCCTGTAGCATTGAGATTCTGAAGTGAAATTCCCTAAACATCAACAGCAAATGTAAATTAACAGTACTTTTCCCCCATGTTATAGTAAAAGGAACCCTCAAGCAGACCTGCTACCAAGTTCTCTTTGCCCTATTTGTAAATTAACCTGTCAAATATTCAAATGCACTCGGGTGTTGTGGATGAAAGGGAAAATATAATTTTAACACAAACAACAAAAAGTGTTAGTAAATAGAATCACAAGGAGACCCACTTTCACACAACTATCTATTTGCGCTATATTTGAACCCATAAAACCTGCAAATGCATATAGGTGGGTGGGCAAAATGAGGTCACTTGGGACATCATTTCCGTACCCATTTCAAGTACATTTGCAATTAGTTCACCATAAATAAAAAAATAATAGTGTCTCAAAAGAAATACGTGTTTTACTTCACATACATTATGTAGGTCAAGTGGAGATGGGAGTGATTAATATATCCATAAGAAAAATTCAAACAAAGCCTGCACACTTACTCCAAATTTTCTGCAATTTATTGACAATGATTCAATCACTGTGTTTCTTCCTCAGGTCAGCGATAAATACTGTATATCAGCATTACTTTGTTTCCAGTTGTAGCATTAGCCATTATTGATTCTGGGTTTGACTTGCAATTTGCCTAGACAACTTAAAATACTGATCCAGAAATAAAGGCCAACAATAAAGCAGTAAAAATGTACTGAGTAAAAATTGTGCAACATATTTATCATCCAAAACACAAGTCCAATATAATATAAGTACATTACATGCACACAAGACCAAGGACCTATTTAATCATTTTATTAGTCTGCGCATTATTGCACAAATATTGAAATGCACAATGCAATTAACAGTCAGGAGATTAGATATTATACACGGCATAACTCAGCACAGCAAAGCCACACAAGACAAAAAGAAGGAAACATAGGACGCCATCCAGAGGCAGATTTGAGTAACTGTAAAATAGGTCTGCTGCAGTCTTTACAGGGAACAAAACTGTGTGCACATTCAGGGTTCAGGGTCATTCATTATAAAAGTACACAGCTGCAGTTAGTCCCTAAACAACAACTACAAGGTCCAAATAAGCACTTTTTACCTACAGTTATGGGGTTACAAAGGCATGGGAAAAAAATATAAGACTGCAACTAAATTGTCCCCTTTGTTTTTATTCAACAATACAATTTTGCACTGCTTTGTCTTACCTACAAACTACTCTTGTTCAGGTTCAAGTTTCATATCTCTAGCGAAAAAGAAAGTTTAAAAAAGGCAAAGATCCACTCAAATCACCAAAACCAGACCAACCTGTGACGTCAGGGGCTGTCTGTGCCCCTTCATCTGACAGAGAACCATTTAGGCCTTTCTGCTGGTCCTCCCATGTCACCTCTATAGTAAAAAAAATACATGCACATCCTATTGGAACTGAACGATGATGATATATCACTCAGTCACACTGTTATTACACAAAGAAACGACCTCCACTGTTTTATTTCTATATTTGTATAATGCACGACGTGTAGGCAAAACACAGTTCAGCACTGAAAATATGGACAGCTCCTCGTCAAAGATTACACACCTTGCGCCATCTGCTGGACAAATGTGGTAACTACAGTTAAAGTCTATAAATTATGAGGAATTTATTGACTTTATAATATAGGTGAATTATAATACAGGTGAACTTCTCTATGTCAATGAAACATTTTTTTACAATGAAGAGCTGACTATAATCTATTATCTATCTAAGATCTTGAGTTTACATGCCAAATTGAAGTCAGAAAAGGTTGAAGAAAAACAATGGCAGCTCTCAGTACAGTACAATATTTTTTTCTACTTAAAGACATCAACTCACTGCAAAACACCGTAGCAACAACTCAATCAAAGTGAATGTAGAGTGTACAAAGGTCAGAAAATATAAAGAATAAGCACTTGTCCATAAAATGCTCACACAGCAAACCAGGCATTACACAAGACTTGCCTTTCCTGCCATTTACTGGAGGAGCTTGGGTTTTTTCCTCTGATTCTGGAGCTACAGCTTTCAGAAAGACAAAATAAAGCTAATTTAGGAGACATGCAGTAATTGACAGAGCTCTCCAATTCTTAGTGCAGTTAGTTTTATAATGACTGCATGATGCATTACAAAGTAAGACCTTAAATTTCTGGCATAAAGTAATAGCATTGTAATTTTTTCCATCTTCTTCCACTAATTCACATCAGGAGTTGCGGGTGACTACTGACTTACAACAACTATTGGTGAACAATGGCCAGTTAGTCGGATGACTGACACAAGGACATCCACAGACAGACAACCATTAGCTTGCATATTAATTCACGGAAGACTGAACAGCTGATTAGCCGTTTAGTTAGGTTACAGGTTTTACCTCATTAGATAACAAAGTTTTACCTAATTAAAACTTTCAATGGTGCTTTTCATAAATACTTGAAGAAAAGGTAAGTTATTAAGCAGAAGGAAAAAAGTGAGTACATCAACTGGCCTAGTCCATAATGAGCATAATATAGTGCGGATCTATAGTCGATAAACAGTTAAGCATACACTGGAAGTCTCTCACACATTTGCATTGCATAAGTCCAATGTCGCATGGCTCTTTGGGAGCTTCAGCACAGGGTCAAATCAATACCTCCCCCCACTGCCCACTCACTGCCACTGTCGAGTTATACACAACATAAAAGACAAGGTGGAGGGTGGGATAAGACAGCGTGGCCAGGAGCAAGAAAATTAGTTAGGCTGAAGGATATTCAAAAAATATATACACTCTACACCCCATTGTATTTGAATTAATTGTAAATTACTTCTGTTTTTTGTACATGTGTAAATAAGTACATAATTAATGTAATATATATAATAATAAATCTTCTGTTTCTACTACTAAATACTATTGCATTTTATTCTGTAAATAATTTTTGGTTTATACGGAATTATTATACTTTTTTTTTAGCTGGTGATTTCTCTAAGTCTACGATGTCAACATACACCTCAGTGGCAAGAAAGTAAACTAAAGGCTAGAAAAGACTAGTTACTGACAGATTCAAAAATGTATTTATTGTTAGTGAAGCTTACATTCACATGACCTACCCTTTTTTCATACTCTCACTCGTCTAGTTTTGATGTAGCGGTTAGTAGTTGGTTGAAATCAATTACTAACAGCTACATTAAAACTAAACGATCCCCCATATAGACACTTGTAAATGTCTAAGCTTCCACATGAAATTTTGACTTATTGTGAATTGGTCATTACTTATTTTATGACCAATTCACAATAACAAAACACAAAACATTTATAAAAGGAGTGCTGAGGAGTACTTGTGCATGTTACTATAATTAACTAGAAAGACGCAAAAGTTTCCACAAACAAACTCTATTTCAATTTGGAAAAACTCTCAGCAGTCCATGTAGACAGCTAAACAAATAAAACCAATGGACCCATTGACAACTACTCCACTTGTCTACAAACTTCAGAAACAATAGGACAATTAAAGGATGCTATGTTTCAAAGACAACACTATCACAATCTGGATCTAGACAGGCCTTGAGGTACGTACAACAACAATGGCACAGGATAAATTTGAACAATATATTTATGATGACGCATGCTGCAGCAGAGGGTGGCTTTTTGTAAAGTAAGTGAATTGAAGCCAGCCACCCACCGTTGCAGACCGGGGTTTGACTATCAGAGTGAAAAGTGCCATGAGCAGCACTTTAAACCTGAGAGACCAAACCCACACAATGAGGTACAGACCTTCACCAGGCTCTGTTCCTTCGTCTCCATCTTCTGAGAGAGAAATGGGAAAAGGAACCGAGCAGAAATGTTAAATGGATGATTTGGCAAAATAATAATAATTATCAAGTAATAAGAAATAAAAATAAGATATGTAAATTGAATATATGTGTGACGTGATACTAACAAAGGCTGTGGTTCTCAAATATTTTACACCACTTGCCATCGCAGAAAATATTTGATGCTCCACACCCCTGACTAAAAAGGAAATAAAACAGATTACACTACACTAAATTGAAGACAAAAGACCTCTGAGTACCACTTGAAAAAGCCCATGTACAGCCAATGGCACCAATACCACAGTTTGAGAACCACTTTACTAAGGGATATCAGTCAATCATCCCAAATCCAAACTACTATATAGCTTTACAAGACTCCTCGAAAGATACCATTTCAATAGCCTGTGAGAGCCTCTAGAAGGTAGTAAAATACATTTGACTTACTTCTGTCTTTGCCCGACGGTGGAAGCTGTGGAAGTTGCCGACCTCTTCGGCTGGACATGGGCGTACCGGTTGGACTGGTCTGGACTGAACCACTACGAGGATGTGCTCTAGATAACAAGATAAAGCATGGAACAATTGCATTAACAAATACATAAGATGTTGAATCTGCGTATGTTGAGTACTCAATTGCAGTGAGTAAGTTAGTAAGGATTGGCCTTGTGGGAAAACTCAAAATGCTTCCTGCAGTGGTTACATTGGTGCATGTAAAAGGTTGACACAAAACCCTTACATACAAGAATGTAAACACTATGTTAGTAGAAATTGCAGGGAAATAAAAAACAAAAAATAACATAAAAATATGTATATAAGACAGCACATGGCACATGGCATGAGGGGTATACATCAACTATACAGGGTGTA
This sequence comes from Hypseleotris klunzingeri, assembly GCA_036025195.1. Classification (NCBI taxonomy): domain Eukaryota; kingdom Metazoa; phylum Chordata; class Actinopteri; order Gobiiformes; family Eleotridae; genus Hypseleotris; species Hypseleotris klunzingeri. The sequence continues at coordinate 7,412 of JAVQJW010119108.1, forward strand.
CTGAGCTGCAATAAAAATGTGTGAATCGCATGTACAGTTGAAGTCATCAAACTGCAAAGAGAAAAAAGAACTTTCCAATGCAGAAAACAGCAGACCAGTGTGTGACCATGCGATCAGGCTGTCCCCAAAAGGCTTAAAACACAAAACATAAAAAAGGATGCCATCACAGAAGAGAATATACAGCTTCATTGGATGTTAGTAAAAAACAAAATCAAAATAAAACATGGTTCATCACTGCTATACTACTCAACACAAGTGTATCAGCAGTGTGGCCCAAATTAAAACAACTTATAGATAGCACTACCTCTACAGTTTTCAAACATTGTTGAGCCCGGGACATGTAGAAAGTAAAACACATTACAGGAGCTTTTGGGGACAAAACATAAAGTGGGTGGTGGGGTAGTTGTGAGAGGGAGGCAGGTGATGTGGAGGCAGGATGTGATGTGGCTTTTTGGGGTATTTTTTGTGAGTTAGTTGGGGTCAGTGAGTGGGAGCTCCTAGGATAGTCCTTGATTAGTTTGGTTTTAGCTTTGCACATTACATAAGGGTGTAGCTGTAAAAATGACATATAAATCTCAATCCAATTTTGCTATCACAAATGACTTTATATCCCCAAAAATAATAATTACACCAAATATTTTTTTTTTCCCAGTAAATGTTGAATTTACTTTAGGTATCTTTAGGTCAACTGATTTCGTCAGTAAAGTTAGTCACATTTTACAATCTAGCAGATGAAAGCCAAATGTAAAAAGTGTGGAAGATAAGTGGTCAGCAATAGACCAACTAGAAGAAAACTACACTACATTATAAGCACTGGCAGACTTTACCCTGCTTCAGTCTGTTATTGACAATAGAGAATATTAGCAGCCACACCTTAGTGCAATGCCTGTAAAACTCAAACACTAGTTTGCTAGTAAAATGAGTCGTTAGCTTCTCCAGTGGGGGTCACACCTCGTCAAGGCAGGTGAGGGGGGAGCGGATCTCCCGGATGGCAGAGACGGCATGGACCTCATGAGCGAAGAGTCGTGGGGGCGTTCAGTGGAGCGTGAGCGGGACGAGGGGCGCTCTATAGTGGGCCGCTGGTCTGCAGAGCGGGACCTGAGGTGATACTCGTGCCTATCCATGGCTCCATGGTTCCTAAAGAGTTTATTGAGAGATAGGCAGGCACTCAGTGGGGCCCGTCAGGCGGGACAGGTGTGAGGAGGGCACCAACAACAAGGTGCAAACGTAAGGAACCAGACATGTTCTTTGAAGTATACTCACAGTTTAAGCATTGCAAATGTACATTAAATATGTTGATAAATACAGTATATAAAGCGGGAAGTACAAACATAATGATTCCATTGTGTGTTTGCTATGTAAGCTATATGTGTTTATGAGTCAGTGTCCTTTACAAGCTTTACAAGCTCCCAGTATAGTGGGTCTGGTTCAACTGTGAGTATAGTTATAAACTTACAGAAGACCCGAGGATGTGAACTGCAGGCACTTGTTTGTGCTCGAGTGTTAAAAGTGAAGGGTGGTGATCATTATTGTTTTTAGATAAAGTGAAATGTGAAGATAGTGAGGTGTACTGTATCTTTGAAAATACATTGTAAACTAGCTGCTGTTTTAGACACAGTTATTCCAAAAACCACTAAAGAACAAGAAAAACTACAAATTAAATAGTAGGGCAGTTGTTTGCCCTAATAGAAAAAAACATGTTTACATCACAGTGAATTGTCCATAATACATTTTCCCAAAGTCACTCTTGAATCATCAAATCATCATGAATTGCATGTATGTATTTGCAATATGAAAATTTGTCCAGCAGAAGAGATCTTCTTTAATTTCTACGATGTTGATTTGCAAATATCAATATAAACACCCGTTACCAACAAGTGAAGTGTATGCAGACAGAGAAGACCTTGTGTGGTTGTTGGGCCGCCTTGAACAAAACTGTACTCCAAGTTAGCAGATAGATAAAGAGTCAAGTTTAGTTGATGAACTAGAAACATTGGGGTTTTGAATGTGAAGCCATCATGGTAGCACTGGTATCACAGTGTAGAGGGAAAGTAAGTCAATATTTTGAACAAAGACAACAGTGATTTACAAACTGATACTGGGATCATGTAATGGGCACATAAAGAAGGACGTCAACAGACAGTCAAACACTGGCTCTTTGCACAACAACCAGTGAACATCATCTGAACCTTCGCTCTGAGCCTCGACACAGAGAGGCAGTTGTGTCCAATTCACCTACACAACTTCAGAGCTGTGATGACACCTCAACAAAGACCGATATCAAACAGGATATCACCTCTGTCATCACTGAACAATCACTGAGAAATCAAGATGGATGACAGACAACCTACGGGGACCACAGGATGTTGCAGATGCACAGATGCCTTAGCAGTGCATGTCAATAATACCTCTCATAGTCATAGTCGGAGGAGTAGGCGCCCTCTGAATAGGCGCGGGCCATCCTAGTGGAACGCAGTAACCTGACTGCTTCCTCTCGGCAGATAGGGTGCACACGATGGTTGCGGCTGGCAAAAAAATATCACAACTGGTTAGGGCTGGGCGATAAGTGTTTATTATATGACGTATCTCGAATGACAGATTTATAGATTTTATAATACAATTTTACATTGGACTGTTTGTTATTTTATAATACATTCCGTATTACAACAAACATTTAAGCCTATTTTAAGCTAAATAAACTGGTCCTTGTCCAAATAAAAAAAAAAATGTTATATCGCCCAGCCCAACAACTGGTAAACTTTTTTTTCATAAAGGGATCTAAATATCAAAACTTCAAATCGTCTTAATTAATTATGTAGTATTATAGTAATGTCTGCTGGACAAAACTTCATAATCATCGTTGTCAAGCACATATAAGTCAATGCTGCACCTTTTCAAAGAAATGCTATGAAATACTAAACACAATACATATTACTTAAAAAAAGTGGTGCATGTATGAGTGTGAGGAGTGATGAGGGGGTGGTGGCTTCATGCATGTTCAGGTGAAAAGTCTACCTGGGGTCCTGTTGAGGATCACCAAGATGCTGAGTATGTCTGGTTCGAGGTAGGGAGAGAAAATGGCTGCAAACACATGGAGGAAGGAGAAGAGATGGGTTTGAGATGGTGCTGAGAAAGAAGAGGAAGAAGAAGACAGGAGAATAGATGTAGATAGATGGACTAATGTACAGGTAGATAGGTGGACACTGAGGTAATGTAAAGAGAACATGGACGCAAATAGAAAAGATTGACATGAGGTTTTTGTTTTGAGGGAGATGACAGAGATTGACATGGATGGCGATGGAAAGATGTTTTATTTTCTTGCAAGAAAACAAACAAAAAGGTGTGCTGAAGTGTCCAGAAACTATTAAATGCAGCAAAAGTACCCATAAAATACTGCGAGTTTTGTGTTTCAAATATCTTGGTCATCTTACTCAGTATTACTACCAACATGGTCTGTGAGAAAAAGCAAACTTCCCTGATACAGATACACATCAAGAAATGAGCTTTGGTCACAAATAAAAACTCTTACTTTGCTTCAATTTATGTAATTTGGGAATAATATCAACCATTTTGCATTTAGTTTTGTTGATGATCAATAACACTTCCAAAGGCACTTGTTTGTGAGACAATAGAATTTCCAGAATAAAGGCACTAAGTAGGACTAACTTATTTTCCTTCTCATTTTCGACTGTAAACAGATGAATATTGTTATTAAAGCAGTAATGTAAAGCACTGTCCCACATAGTTAAATTAAGTGCATATTCTGACTGACACTGATTTTATACTCAGTCTCAGAAAAAAAAGTTATCTGGACAGCAAGACAGCAGCAACTATTCCAAACTGGAAACTTCAACTTTTTGTGCATTAAATGAAACAACCTCCTGCCTCTATATTGCTTAAATATTTTTTTTTGCCATGGTATATTTCAGTTAGTAAAACTGTGCAATGTATAGTATAGTATAAGTAAAGGGTGCCTTGTTTTCGTGGGTCAAATTTGGACCTCTTTCCCAAATGTCTCTCTTTACTCTCCTTCTTTCTCGTAGTGTAGCGTCACTTCTCCACTGTTCTATCCAATAAAGCTAAAAGGCCAGAAAATATATTATAGTCTTTATTAGGTTGTGCCATCAGCTGTGATCCAATGTGCCTATTCATCCTCATTAGTACTTTGATGCCCAGTGTATGCATGTTAGTTACCTCGATGGTGGGGGCACACTGGGGGAGCGAGACCGCGCCCTGTTGATATCGGCTGACCGCGAGCAGTGGTTGGACGACATCACCTGCTCAGGCACAGACAACGTGGAACTTTGGAAGTCTCTGCCATTCGTTCGGTAATCTGGAGGATTGGAAACAAAAACAAAAATAGAACACCATATAAACAAGAAAGTTACTGTGTTATTAATTTAGGCTGGTCGGTCAGAATTTGTCTGGTCAATGTTGATTCCATTAAGGCAAGAAACAGAACAATGGGATGCATCTCACTAGCTCTTTGTGTAATTCGATTGTAGAACATTGGCATAACAAACCGTTTATGGACTAGCAATGCAAATAAACTTATGTTATATCCAAAACAATGGAGAAAAAAGGATTGCATATGGCCAGTCAAACCCATTTTATTTAATCAGTTATGAGAGTCAAAATAATGAGTCTAATGCTGCTCTAGGCTTACAACTTTGAGCACAAAGATAGTCTCCCTGTTAACATAACATAAAACAAGCTTAAATGAATGTAGCAGTTTAACACAACTGATAATATTAATGTAATATATGAGTATTAACATCTCCTATAGCACTTCACATTTTTATGCATTATTCATTTACTTGTCAGTCACCCTCGGTAGCTGAAGAGGGGCTGCCATTCAGTCATACTAACACATTCATGTCTGGAACAGTTGGATTAAGTGTCTTGCCCAGGGACACCAGGACAGTTATGCACAGGCCAGATTCGAACCATTGACCCTCAAGTTGCTGGGCAAACTTCCACTCACAGCATCACTGCTGCTCCAATGTTAGACACATTGAGAATAATACAAGAAAATATAATAAAGAATATGCATGTAGCAAGTATACATGTTGTTTATTGCTATATAGAAATATATTGTGTAAAATATTCTAATTATAATATCTACCATTTAATATACGTCACAAAGGGCAATGCAGAATAGCTACTGTGAGGCTAACATCTGGTGCAAAGTGAATGTAACCAGAGCCAAAAGGGGCTCTGCCAGCTCACTTTGCTAATTTTAGCCTATCCTGTCTCACAATATGCAACACAGACAAAAAGCCTTACAACACAATTCAGTCTACAATAACAATGTCTTCCAAACAAAACTAAGAAAATACAGTTGCCTCTGCATAAATGAGGTTAATGTACCAGTATCTCGTTTCCGGTAAATGTATGTATTCTGCCTTCTTGTTTCTTGCTGCTAACAGTTCAGTGTGTCCTTATATGAGAACAGCGTGGGTGTGCAGCCTGAGCCTGTGTGAGCCTAGCACAGCAGCACAGAGCAGTGCAGAGGCAGACTAAAGCTGACTCTCTTTACTCAAGCTGCTGCAGCATTTTATATCGCTTATAACATATCGGAGGGTTGAGATTTTCACTAGGCTATGAGAATTGATATGGACATATGACTGACGTGTCTTAAGTTCTTACTCTGTAATAGCACTCATTAGGGACAACTTTATTACCATCTGCCTATAACGCTGTGTGTATGTCCACCTGTCTAATATGCAGTCCCCATGCTCAACAAAATTAGATGCATATTATGACCCTTATCAAACTTTCACAAATCCACGTTAACTGTCCAACCTACTAGAATGATGGGTGACAAATCAGTGCTATGTCCTTTCTTGTACACCTATCAGCCCTTATAAAGCTATCCATGTGTTGTACGTCAAAGATTAACACATAACTTGACCTTAAAGAGTCAAAATACAAACCTGTTATTACACCAACACCATCTTCACAATCATAGTCTGAGATCTCACTGTCACTTATCCTTTGGGATCCTGAGACACGAACAAAGAAAGATGCCGGCAGCAAAGAAACAAGAGGGAAAAAACAGAGAAACATGAAAAAAAAGTTAGTTTCAATTTCTCTGACATGTTTCTTTCAACAAAATATAAATATAATGTCCCCTTAAGAAACCATCTACAAACTGAAGAAAAGTTCAGCATCTGCATTCCAAAATATTCAAGTCACTTTATCTGAGAAATTAATAATCATACTCTATA
>JAVQJW010119349.1:0-13442 GCA_036025195.1 Hypseleotris klunzingeri
GTTAAAGAGCCATGAGTTTTCCGACGGGACACAGCGAAGTAAACGCATCAAACTTCAATCATACACGGATTCACCATTAAAGTCGTAATTTTATTACTTTAATCTCGTAAAATTACGACATTTTTTAGATACGACTTTATTCTCATAAAATTACGACTTTAATCTTGTATAATTACGACTTTATTCTCGAAATATTACGACTTTAATCTCGTAAAATTACGACTTTTATTTAGATACGACTTTATTCTCATAAAATTACGACTTTATTCTCAAAATATTACGACTTTAATCTCTTAGTGCCCAATTTTATTTTACTTTATTGTGGCACTAATACGCCGTGGTAATTTGCTAATTATTTGTTTTGTAAATTTTTATTGTACCTGTGAAAGCATGGTGTTTGGCTGGTTGAGTAAATTCACTGGAGGCCCATCAGAATCAGTACTATTAGAACCACTCGTGCTATTCAAAAGCATAAAATTATCTGTTATCAGGACTGTAAGTCATAGAATGTACTGATTGCCATCTTGGTTATCTGTGACACATGCCTGACATACTGAAAATTATGTCTAGATAAATGTAATTATGTCATTCAGTAATTTACCTGGTCTCCAGATCTGAAACAGAGAAGTTTGAATCGATCATATCTTTCCCCAGTCTCTCTTTGAGCTGCTTGCTCAACAGTGCTGCTAGCTCTGTCAGGCAGTAATTGTTCTAGGGGAAACATACAGTAAGGGTAAATTAAGGTAAAAAAAAGTCTACATTGGCAATGAGTTCATAGTTAAATTAGTGACTTAAAGTTTCACCTTAGAGGGATCAGGATCACAATAGTCAAGTAATGTGTCACAAAAGTTGAATCCAAGAGACTTGAGATCTTGAGTACTGAAATGTGTTCCTCTTCTGTTACCTGACAAACAAAAACAGTTATTGTATTAAAAACCTACAATAAATACAAACAAGTAGAAACTCTAAACTGACCCAAACTGGATCCTCCAAAGGTTGCCTCCATAGTGTAGCTATTCCTGATACCAAGTCTCCACATAACAATGCGCCCAGTTCCCTCTTTGCTTTTTTGGACCCGAAACTTACAGCTCTTAAAAGAAAACTGTGCAACAGAGATCAAAATTAGTGTGAGAAAAAAAAAAAAATATATATATATATATATATAGTATATAGTAAAAAAAAATGTTAACAGTAAAATTTACAAAACACATTTACATTTAGAAATTAAAAACAGACACAAAACCTTATTACTGGCATTTTTGCTCATCATAAGTGGAAAAACTCTTTCAGAAAGGTTTGTTGAAGCATCCCCACGGGTGTTACAGCCATACATGAATGCATTATTTTTACGATTGTGGCCATGGAAATCACAGTAAAGCACTACATTTGTCTCTGTAAGGAGCCTATAGAAATAGCACATAAAAGAAGAAGCAATAAATGCAAAAGTGAGGAAAAATGCTCTGAGAAAAAAGTTTCTGAGTCTTACTTTTCCACCATCTTTCGAGTGTGCCATACACAGGGAAAAGCATCCTTGAGTGTGGTCTTGTAGTTTCTGTTTAAGTCTCTGCCTGCCAGAGAACAGCGGTAATTGCCAACAATCACACCATCTGGGTTCAGCATTGGCACAACCTTCAGTAGCCATTAAAAAGACAAGATAGATTTAGAAGCAGGTTTGTGCAGATACGTTGCAGAATGCAATGGTTATGAATGGTTGGCCACCTTAAAGACAAAGGTATCTCTTAATAACTGAGCATCCGCAGAGTCACCAAGTAGGAAATCAAGGAATCCCTCCATCATCCAGGATCCATTTGTTTCTCCTGGATGCACTCGTGCAGTGACCACCACAGCCTTCTTTGTTTTCCCTTCGCACTTGTTTTCCCCTTGTGACGTTATTGTCATCACATACACAGCATTCCCAGCCAGACTATGGCAAAGTATCCTCAGCTTACAGTATGATGCAATAGTTGGGTTGGATGAGATGCGTTGCAGGTATTGTTGCAATTGAGAATAGGTGTAGGGGTAGCAGTGGGACAGATAACAGGTGTCTGATTCATAAGGGAACTGAAGACTCCAAGTGAGGCAGTACAGGGCTTTGGTGTCATTATCATTTAGGTTATTCTAATAAGAGAGAGTAACATGAGATTTTAGAAAACATTACAACATACCAATACAACATACTAATTAAATTATTTTCTAAACATATCAGTAAATATTGTTTGGAATAAATCCCAAACAACCAAAGTTTAAAAAAACATTATTTGGTAAATACTCAAGTACCGTACGGGTGACAGAGAATGCTTGTCACATATCTTAGCAGGGAAAAAGGTAATAATTAAATGATAAAAGATATTGATAATTGATAAAAGTCATATACTGTATGTCATCTCAGCAAAAAAAAAAAGCATCTCTGCTTTCACTTGCAGTGGGTAGACATTTTAACACATTTTTGATTCCACCTACCTGATTGCAGTTGCGGTAATATCTGATATTGAAGCCAGCACGTTGCCATCCAATGTTTTTTTCTTTGGCAGCCCACTCAGAGTAAAGAAGTGGTTTCATCCCATAATTATAGAGACTACTGCTCTTCATCAAGTTGACAATAGTAAAGCGGTATTTCACACCAGCCTTCATGTTTCTGACCCTGAAGTAAAACCACTGAGTATGTTTTGTGGTGAACATGTCACACCGGAGGGTGAGCTCGTAGTCATAGGGACCCCTAAACAAGGCAAATTAAATGTGCAGATATAATCACTAAGACACAATTAAGGTATATGATTTTTTGCAGACAACAAACAACTCACACTTGCACAGCTTTCTGAAGGTTTCCACTTTCAAAGCGGGACTCAAATTCAAGAATGATATCTTTTTCATTGATATCATAACAAGCACCATTTCTAATGGGTCCAGAGCTTCCCCCAACTCTAGAGCAGGTAAAAAACTGATACTTAGTTGCTGAAAATAAAGTGAGGAAAAGTAGACATTTAATATTAGTTCAAATAAATTGTGAGAGGGGGTTGTAACCAAAACTGTGGTCTGTCCTGTGACCAGAGCGACCAGTGAAACGACCAGTCCTTCCTATGGTCCGTACGCGCTCTGACCAGTCGTCCTATGGTCCGTACACATTCTGACCAGTCGTTCTATGGTCCGTACACATTCTGACCAGTCGTCCTGTGGTCCGTACGCGCTCTGACCAGTCGTCCTATGGTCCGTACGCGCTCTGACCAGTCGTCCTATAGTCCTCCCAGTGGTCTGTAGGTGGTAAGCGTACATGGACCAGTTCCCCCACTGGTAAAAACACATCCAGGCTGTTTGTTCATTGTTTTTTTATTTATTTTTTGGTGATTGACATAATTTCGAACCACCAGTAAATGTTATTGCATTAGGTCTTTCAATAGCCATATAGCTCACTTGGATTAGTGTAGGACTCTGGTGCAAGCGGTTATAAGATCACGCCCAGTGTAAGGCAATCATTTTGTGCACCACAGGACGATATGTCAGAATGCGTACGGACCATAGGACGACTGGTCAGAATGCGTACGGGCCATAGAACAATATGTCAGAGCGCGTACGGACCATAGAACAATATGTCAGAGCGCGTACGGACCATAGGACGACTGGTCAGAATGCGTACGGACCACAGGACGACTGGTCAGAATGCGTACGGACCACAGGACGACTGGTCAAAATGTGTATGGACCATAGGACGACTGGTCAGATCGCGTACGGACCATTGGACGACTGGTCAGATCGCGTACGGTCCATAGGACGACTGGTCAGATCGCGTACAGACCATAGGACGATATGTCAGAGCGCGTATGGACAATAGGACGACTGGTGAGAGCGCATACGGACCATAGGACGACTGGTCAGAATGCGTAAGGGCCACAGGACAACTGGTCACGGGCCATAGGACGACTGGTCAGAGCGCGTACGGACCACAGGACGACTGGTCAGAGCGCGTACGGACCAGGACGACTGGTCAGAATGTGTACGGACCACAGGACAACTGGTCAGAATGCGTATGGACCACAGGACGACTAGTCAGAGGGCGTACGGACCACAGGACGACTGGTCAGAGCGCGTACGGACCATAGGAAGACCGGTCAGAGCGCGTACGGACCATAGGACGTACTGGTCGTTTCACTGGTCGCTCTGGTCACAGGACAGACCACAGTCTTGGGTACAACCCCTGCTGTAAATTGGTGGAAAAAGTGACATTATAGTATCTCACCATGGTCGCTGCTGTACACCACTTTCCCTTTAACATCTCCAGATGGAAGAGGCATTCTCTCACTGCCGGTGTACTGGTAAAAGGGTTCTGGTTGTGGAGGTTCCCACTCTTTACCGAATAGTTACATAACTTTTTAGTCTTTATGTTTTTTAGTGTTTCAGTGCAACACAGATGAAGTTGATAAACGGATTAACAAATGTACCTATGTGATGAATTGTGTCACTAATGACTTCACACTGTGCTGGCCATCGGGGGCAGGAGATTGATGGGAAGTTCACCAAATCCAGTGGGGCTCTGAGACTCAAAATAGGTCTGTTTCCATCAAAGTCTATAATGAGCTGTCTTGTCTTCAACATCTGGTTTAGGTCTAGTGATACTAAATGGAGAAACATTAATCAAACCGTCATCTTTTTCATCTTCTTAGTGCAGTGCAGTTCTAAATATTTTATGATTCCAGTCTTTCTGCCTGACTTTAGAACACAATATTCTGTTTAAAAGCAGATTATACAGTAACTAATTGCTGCAATTGTTTGATTAACAATAGTGTTTGTTTAATATATTATGACTGTGCACTAAGGTTGCAGTGCACATTGTTTATTAAAGGTCACATACCGATATTAGCTCACCTTTCGATGGTTAGCGTGCTGTATTTTCCATATAAAAACAATACAAAACAATAAATTTCTTACATTGTCCCCTATCTGTTGTTTCGTCCTGCTCATCTTCCTCTGTGTTGGAATAATTTGTGTCCAGTCCCTCCATTTGGTAAGCATTCCACCAATCTGTGATCGCAGAGGCCATTAAACTCCTTTTGGGGAAAAGTGGGCTCATTTTTATTATTACAATTACACAGTCCAGACCACAAAGCAAACATTTTAAAGTAAAGATGAAAATTGAAACTACATTATCGTAACCTTACAGAAATGGAAAGTGTTGTTTTTCATTCTTACCTTCCTTTGACGTCTTCATCCAAAGCCTTATTTACTAGCCTGCTTAATAACTACTTCAAGCTCTCGAACAAGTAAAATACAATAGGTTTAATCACTCTAAATGTAAGTGTAAAGAAATACCCAAGTTCTACAGACTGAGTGTGTACTGGTCTGCATTAGCTAGCGTTAGTTAGCCAACTTCAATCAATCTTCGAGTAGTACAAGCACAAGCACCAGACGTTGCTTAGCAACTTGTACACTACTGCCCCCAGGGAGGGACTTCTTACTTCAGCTGCTCTTTCTGTGTAACATCCATCTAATTAGTAGTACTTATATATTATGCAATACAACATGGCCAAAATACTGATTTGAAAAAAACTTGCAAAGTGTGGAAAAACAGTTTAATAACATTTTAAATACAAAATGTACACAATGTTCCCTCCCATTCCACATTACTTAGTATAACAACATGTACAGAGTTGTAAAAATGACCTCTTGAAAACACATATCCCTTCCCAGGTGTGTGGTCCTAAGTTTATGATCAACTGTATGTATAACAAATGGTCCATATGGCACAATAATCCAACAAAGAAGTAGATCTATTAAAAGAGATATTTATCCAGAATTTAAAGACCAGATTTCAGGAGGAGTTTTAACACATTTAAATTATGTTATAATAATGTGTGATGTTATGTTGACATGGCAAACACAGGCTGAATTTTTAAACATGAGTACGAGGAGTGAAAATATAAAGATAGTTAAGTGTTACGTGCTGTTCATCATCTTCCTTTTCTTAATTCTTTCCCGCCAGTCATCTGGAATTGCTTCAAAATTGGCATTCTTTGATGCTTTTCCCCTATAGGAAAACAAGTGAAAATAACACTATGACTTAACAGTGAATTAAATAAATTTAGTTTTACACAAGTCTCCCTATGACTGGAATGTGGTTATTAGAAAAATACAGTCACATACGTGAGGAGCTGCTGATGCTTCCAGTCCTCTATGCTTTTCTTGTTCAGCTGCTCTCTGTCCTCATCACTTGAACTGCTCTTTTCTTCATCATCCAGTTCTTTCTGGATGCTCTGCCACTTTTTCACCAAAGAAGGCATTTTGGTTTTAATTTTCTTTGACTGTAGAAAAAAATGCATGTAATTAAGCATGCATAAGTCATTGGATAAAAACACTGATGCAACGAAGCTTCAAGGAAGTGACAATTACCTTATCCTTTTTGGACTTTTTGATCTTTTCGGTGGGCATACCCTTTGGTAAAGGAGGTTCTAATGGTGGTTGGGATGGAGGCAACGGTGGCTGTGGGGGTGGCGTTGGAAGAGGTGGGAGTGGGGGTTCAGAAGGAACTAAAGGAACAGTGACCCCTGGCACACCCCAATAAGCAGTCATGGGAATTACAGGGGCTATATAAAAAGAAAAGACATTGATTACATGTTATAATAAGTGTAAATCTCAATGTTGACCAAACATTGCACATTTATTCTATATACAGAAATATATACGTTTACCTGCACTGGCAACAGCTTGAGTGTAAAGGATGGGACTGCTGCCAATTGTAACTGTTTTATTCTGTCCAACTTTACGTTTGAGATTCTTCCCCAAGGAGCTTGATTCTACAATCTGTTTGAATAAGATACTACTTAATACAACTTTGTATGTGTGCCTGCATATACATAGGCCTAAAAAATTTAATTTATTTTGACCTTTGTGCTGATAGTGCCTGGAGGTAGAGGAGGTCTGCCATTGTCCTCTTCAGTTCCAGGAGCAGGAGGTTCATCATTATCATCGTCCATTTCCATCTCCACCTCCATGATCTCAGTATCACTGTCAGGCAAGGGTGGGGGGGTCGGGGGAGAGTCCGGGGGGAGCGGTGGAGGAGGCGAACAGCAGCTAAAAGGTGGAGGGGGACTACTTGGAAGAGGAGGTTGAGATGAGGGCCAGAATGAAGTTGATGATCCTATTTGTAAAAAAGATTTAGTACAGATCAACTGGGATTCACTTTTATACTTTAATTGCAGCAAACCTACCAGAGGATGAAGACAGACTTTTGCTTTGGCCATTGGCACCTTCTCCCTTGTCCTCTTCCGAAGGAAAGTCCCACTGCGAGGCACCTGTCCGCTCGTTCACATAAAAATACCGCCTGTGTTCTCTAAAAAGTGGGACAACAGACATAAAAGCAAAAGTCTCAGTGACTGACATCTGAACTGTCTGAATGGCATGATACCCTGGGATATGGGAGTAGAGAGTAGACAATGGGCAAAAAAGGAGTACAACAGCAAATTTTGCCACCAAGGTGAAGGATCTAATAAAGATATGTGGCTGCTGCTGTGAAACCTTTCTTGTTTACCAAAGCAAATAAGTGTACCCAGGGCTTGGAATGATCATTTACCCCTCAGACCATGGTTGCCCCAGTTTTTTTTACTGAAGACAACAATCTCATCTCATGGGAAGAAAGAAGAGGATCATGAAACACCAGAAATACAAATCATACAGTCAACTCTTAAACATAAGACAACTTTTTTTTTTTCAATCAAAAATGAGAACATGTAATAGAGATGGTCTGACCTGCTGGATTCCCGTAATTGCTCCATCTTCACCGTTTATTTGTTCCATCAGACTTGCTGTTTCCAGGGTTATCACTCAGCATTGCATTCTGGTAGTTGTAGTCCTGTGAAATGCAAAGCGCTTCCACGCAACCAACCTTGCTACTATATACCTCCCATGTACTATGTCTTTACTGGAACCCAAATTAGTCTACAAAGGCCTTTTCATAAAGGCTTGAAGAGTCTGTGACATGCATATTTAACAGAGGGTAGGCTGGCCCAAGAGTGGATACACCAATATCAGTAGAGTGCCCGGACTACATCACAGAAACTTGAAGCGTGTTTCTGATTTTTGTATCTGAATCCATTCAGACTGTTTAAGCTTCTCCCCAAGTCATGTAACAAAGTCTGCAACGTCTGCAGTGAAGCAGCTTGTAGTCACACGGTAAGACTTTTGGGGACGAGGGAGTTTAAAGATGTTAAAGGTAAGGAGCTCGTACCTGTCCCAGTGGCAGGACCAGCCTTTAGGTGTGGCGTTAAGTTCGTAAAATTTTATGTGTTCAGCAGCTTCCTGCAGCCTGCGGCGAAGATAGACCCCATTCAGTGCACCCTCCCTCCAGTCAGCAATCCGCGTCTAAAAACACAAACAGGAAGAGAACAGAAGATTAACAAAAAATAATGTCATAAAAATCTACATTTTATACACAAATTAAGTTAAAATTCTCCACAGATGTATTTGTTACTATATCACATCCAAACTTTAGATGTCAAAATTTCTTCTTACCTCTGTTTGCAGAAGAAGAAGTTGAAAGTTTGAGATAGTTTTCTTATTAATGCCTAGGAACTCCATCTTGCTGGTTAAAGTGTTAGCAAGTTCTCCTATCTGAAACTATAGTGAATAAAAATTATAAAATATACATCTGAATATATTTTATAATTTATTATATAACAATGTCATATCCTTAATAGTGGAAACCTTAAGCTCGGGTGTTTCCACTTCTTCTTTTGTTGAAGGTTTTGTGACTGTTTTTTCTTCAGAATTTTCCTCAGAATTTTCCTCCTCTATTTCCTTGTCTTCTTGCTCGGCCATACTCTCAACAACCTTTGGAAGAGCTGCATAACACATTAGAGGCACATTAAAATACAATACTGGATTAAATTACCTTACACTTCATTGTCAAGAATTGTACATACCCGTCTCTGTGCTCTCTAGTGCATCAGATCCTCTACTGTTAGACTCAGGACTGGGAGCACCAGGGAAGGCAGTTTTCCAGCAATTCTTCTTGAGAAGAATACCCCGAGAACTGATGGCATCTTGGCTTGCCTCAGAACAAGGGCTCGAACTACCTGCACTTCCATCACCCTCTTCAAGAGCTCTCAACTCAGCCTGCAAATCAGACAACATATTAGAGCCATTTAACACTGAGAAGAGAAAATTAATAAATAAATAATTAATAAACATTTTTGTACTTTTTTCCTCTCGAGAGCCAACTCTAGCTCAACAGTGTCTTCCTCAGTTGCCTCAGCATCAGAGTTTTCTGTTGACTGTTTCTTGACACACACATCTTTGTCGCCGGGAGCAGACTCAGGGTCTAGTGGTAGTGGAATAATAGGAGATCCTATAGAACGTCCACCCTCTCCATCAGAGTCGTCTATCCCTTTTAATAGTCTCTTCCTCCACTTTTCTTCTGCTTCTTTGACTTCAGAAGGAATTAACGGGCCCAAGAGAGAAGCAGCAACTCCACAACGCTCCTCCTCTTCACAAGTCAGAGCTACAATACTTTCAATAACTTCCTTCTACAAATAAACAATAATAATAAATGTCATTATATATGTATATTATAGAATCTTTATAGAATCAAACACATGTACAAATCCTACATTGGCTTTTGTCTCTTTCACTGCAGTCTCTTTGGGAGCAGTTTCTTCTGTGCAATCTTCATGAGCTGTTCCATTACCATTCACACCAGAGCTATAAAAAAAAATCACATTTGTTAAAAATCATTATAGAAGGTCAAATTAAATGACATGCTATAGCAGAGTCTAATATTTACCTCTTTGCATGCTTCGCCAGGCTTTGCACCTGATCAGCTAAGTAATGAGGCAACTCCCAGGACACTTCATTAGTGACTGTATTCCAGTAGTAGTAACAGCCTGAGTTGTCATCCCACACCTCTTGCCAGTCTCCCATTTCGACACCCACTACAACAAGAAAAAACAAGTTTAGTAAATAAAAACTACAAAGTTCACTTTTCAAACATTAAAATTATTTCTGTGAATTACCGCCAGCTAATGAGTCCTGAGTATTGTACTCAAATGCTGCATGTCCTTCAGTGACATCTGTCTGCTGAGTATTATTCTCAGTTGCTGCTGGTGGTGTAGATGCATTAGCAAAAGATGGTCCATCATCTGTGGTTGGCTGAGTAGTAATTGCATCTATTTCCTGTGGAGATGATAATTTCAATAATTTTTTTATAGACTACTACAAAACAAGGATCAACTGTTATAAGTAGTCATAATTTAGAAGGAACTATTGAAATCCCCCTTTGTATTTGCAAGCATGAAAATTTGTACTTACGGCCATAAAATCAGCCAAAGTGCTATCGATGTCAGCTGACTTGTGTTGAGAATTTACAGTAGTACGCTCACCAGCATCATCTTCGTCACTATCCTCATAGGCGCCAAGCAAAGACAACCCCTCTATAGAGTGGGAAATATTTTAGAAACTAATTCACAGAGCGTTGAGTCTTTTATTAGATGCCTATTAAATTCTCTAATAAACATACCTGTGGCTCTAACCGTGGGGCCCTTTGTTTTGGAGCGTCGCAGGAATCTGGGACCATCACTCTCCGGTTCATCTACAAAGAAAAGACATTGATCCATAGTATGTAAAAGCTAACTCATGCACGCCTAAATGTCTGCTAGACAAACTGCTTTAGCCGTTCTGTGCAGTGCTTCTGTTCTATTTATATACACACTTCATATTATTCACGCTCTTGATCACAGAAGTGGCATTTGAAGACCAATTTAATCTACAACAAAAAACTGTTAGCACGAGGATAGCCTTTCACTAGCCGCTATACAGCTAACGTGAAGCATCGAAACGTACCCTCAGATCCCGAGTGTGCTTCGCCAGTATTCACCCCACGGGAACCGGGAGGTGATAGCTGAAGGATGGTCCTCCGGCCACCTGCTCCACCCGCAAAACGATTTTTCTTCCCCATTGTGATCCGTCTAGCGGCCAACTTTCGAGCCTCACTCAGTAGCCTAGCCACAAAGAAAAAAATCAACTTCCGGGACGCGTTATCACGTGGTGTGCTGTATCCGTAGCTGCAAAGTTAATCGAAAACAAGCTAACCACCATCACAGCGATATTCACAGGGTACACGCCGGTGACGATAAGGATAAAGGAATGTCGGAAAATATTTCTTTCCGAATCTAGCAAAGAAATAACTATGGCTGGTTGCTTCTTATGACAGAAAATGTTTCTGTCTGGGTTGATTGTGGACGGTATGGAGGGCTAACTGCTCAAGATCACAATTTCACGGTTACAGGGGACCCACCCACTGATGTCGGACTATAAGACACCACCGCAGCGGCGGTCAGGACTCGAAGGAGCTTCAGTGACAGTCTCCGGGACCAGAGCCAGGTCTGTTTCTCCGAGATCTGACACGATGGGGGCTGTAACATCACCTGTGTTCCACTGGCTGCATGATGTGGCCGCCGTCACCCTCCTCAAAGCCAGGAGGACGTTATTTCAAGCTGCAATCTTGTTTTGTGTGCTGGTGCTTCTGCTTTGGGTATCGATATTTCTTTATGGAAGCTTCTATTACTCCTACATGCCCACTGTCAGCTTCTCCACCCCTGTACACTTTTACTACACCACTAACTGTGACTCCTCTGAATCTGCACTGTGTTCATTCCCTACAGCCAACATATCCTTTATGAAGAACGAGAAGGACCAAGTGATGGCAAATGGACAGCCCTATCGAATATCCGTGGAGCTAGAGATGCCAGAATCCCCTGTGAATGAACAGCTGGGTATGTTTATGATCAAGATGATTTGTTATTCAAAAAGTGGAAAGACTGTGTCATCTGTGGGTCGCTCTACTATGCTGCATTATCGCTCCAGCCTTCTGAAGACCATGAGCACTTTGCTGTTTTCTCCTCTTCTGCTTAGTGGGATGGCTGAGCAGAAGCAGTTAATAGAAGTTGAGCTTGTCTCTGACTACAAAACTAATGCCTACGAACCCACTGTTGGTGCTGTCATTGAGATACAGTCAAGGAGAGTGCAGATCTACTCATCTCAACTACGTATACATGCTTACTTCACTGGTATACGCTACGTTCTGTACAACTTCCCTCTCACCTCGGCTGTAATTGGCGTGGCCACAAACTTTGCCTTCCTCAGTGTCATTGTGTTGTTCAGTTACCTACAATTTATCTGGGGTGGGCTTTGGCCTCCAGAACAAGTGAGGGTTAGGGTAATGATGGGAGACAATACCCGCATCCAGCAGAGGAAGGAAGAAGCTAAGAAACGTATGGAGAGGGAAAACTCTATGAAGGAACTGTCTGCTCCTAAAGTGGTCGGTCCTGTACATGAGGCATCTGGCTTAATTGAAAACGACACAGAGGAGGAGAAGTCGTCAAAGAAGTTCTCAGTGAGCCAGGATGATTTCCCTGGGTTTGATGTACCAGAAACCACTGATGAAGGGTCACACGATTCAAAGGTTTCCGAGGAGCAAGACACCGGTGATGTGTTTGAAGGATGCCCACTGCCTCAAGACAGTGACACTGTGCTACGGCAGAGACCTGGACCTTGGATGAGCCTGTGAACTGTATTGCCTTTCATAGCCAAAGTGTAAAAGATAACGTAATAGTAAGCTTAGATGCCCTGTTGTTTGAGCTAACATCAAAATGAATGTGTAATACATCTCTTTATTAAGCTTTAATTGACCACATACTTTTGTGCACTGTCCCATTTTTACCTCATCTTATTTCCTTTATGTTTAAATATTCCTTTGTGCAATTTTACTCCTTTATGTGCATGCACTTTGCTATTTATTTAGTGTCGATCATAGTGCAAATAATTCCTATAACAGGACTTGCAACATTCCACTGGTGATCACTTGACTGTCAAGTGTTACAAATTTGTACATTTTTATCATTTAAAAATATTCTGTATTGCCATACAGACAGAGACACTCCTTTATTCATAAATGGATAAGTCTTGAATGGTTTACTGAATGTAGCAATACAGTGGTAGCAGCAAGAGTAAAATCGCATTTTCTTTTTAAAAACCAAGACATTTCACACAAGATGCCTTGTGATGTATTCTCACAGAGAGGCTCAGAGAGCAATTAGATTTGGAAAATGTCCCCTAAAAGTCTCAATAGTGTTTTTATTTAACTTCTTAGAAGATGTCCAGCCTAAGGGATACAACAATTAGCTACATTTAATGACTGGTTTAGCTGTCATGGCACATTTTGCCTCCAGTGTGATTAGGTCATTCAGTTCAGTTACAGTTCACTCTTTGTTTCTTAGAGTAAACATGTCCAATAATTCAATATTTCTTCACTATTTGTAAATTAGGAGCAATAAAGAAGTTAGGAGAGCCTTTTCAGAATGAACACAAAGAGTGAACTGTAACTGAACTGAATGACCTAATCACACTGGAGGCAAAATGTGCCATGACAGCTAAACCAGTCATTAAATGTAGCTAATTGTTGT
>JAVQJW010119841.1:0-10743 GCA_036025195.1 Hypseleotris klunzingeri
TCACATATTTTGTACATATAGAGTTGAAACATGGCCAAAAGGATAGACTGCATAGATTGAGGGTAGATAGAGAGGTGTTGCATTGTGGAGTATCACCTCAGCTCTTCACACAAGAGCCATTTTATAAGTTGTTTCAAGTGTGCTGACTTTTAAGACCTGGGTGTTTTATTCTATCCCATTATAATGACTCTGTAATGAATAGTGTGCATGTTAAATCCACAGTTTATCAAAAGGTCATGTGTGGTACCACTATATTTTCTACAGCTTTAGCCTCAATTCAGCACACACATGCACAAGCAGAGTGACTGTTTCAATCTAATTCTATGGAGAGGCAGATGTCCAGATGTGGATGGATCATTGCTGACATCTGTCTGTCTACTCCTGATCCGCCCTGATGCAGTATCAGTTCAGATGAAGGGAGGACAGGGGGGTTGTTTGGCGTAAACCTCCTTAATAAGTGACGTCCAAGTCAGTTAAGGACTGGTTTGCACTTAACTGTGGCCATGTGACACACTAAAGCACAGTTAGTATGTCAAAGAAGCAGATAAGTGTGCCCCCCCCAGTGCACTCTTCCTATTTGCAGGCCTGTCCCGCGCATGTTGGCACATGTAAATGCGACGCACCAGGATGTAAACATAGATTTCACGCAGACTCAGCTCTCACTGCACTAACGCACACACATACACACATACCTACACACGCACATTTAGACAAACTTAGCCTTATGTGTGCGTCCGGCGGCGTGAAATGATATTCCACTTTGAGAAATCCGGATTAAAATGTATCAGGCCGAATGTTTTGACCTTGTTACTGAGGGATAGAAATGCATATACCCGCTCAAAGGAAGGTAAGATTTTTGTGTGGGCACAGTTGAAATGAGAAAATACAATATCCTAAATTCTTAATTCTATACGGTTGTTACAGTCTTAAATATTCTATATATTCTATACTATAGGTACTGTACTGTACTGTAGATATACAATATGCCTCAACATAACCCAATCATGTACAAAATGGGACTGCATTTAGACGCAAACCACAATTAAATAAACAACACACAAGCAACCAATATCGGAAACAGTAACCCTTAGACCAAGAACCTAAATGCACTGCCAACATTGACAGGACAAGACAAAACCAAGACTAAAAACCAGAACTAAAGTTTGGTCCATACACAGGAATTAGCATAAATTTCTTATTCAAATGTACACTGCAGCACAGATTGTTTCTTGTACCATGTCCATGTCTCTATTTACAGTTCGCTTTTAAACATTATGCACAGCACCTTTACTAAAGCTAATCAATAGCTGACATATTTCCCTCTGCAGCCCGGAGACGATATGGTACATAAAGTCACACAAGGATGATATGGCAAATGAAGCCATACTGAAAGAAATGTGAGGAATTTCAAGGAGATTGTAGCCCTTTTTGAGACATGATTCAGCCATAGCCAACAAGAGCTTCTCATATCAGGTCTGGATGGTGGTGCAGCCAATGCTATGTTGTTTGTGTACTTTTCTGCAGCACACCGAGTCCCTTCACACCCACATTTCCCCATTTATTCTCCCTATTTCTGCCTCTCCTCCACTCTTTCACTGCCTACTTCTGCTCCCTCCGTCTGAAATGTATTCATGTAATTAAGCTGCTAATACACCGTCAAAGAATTGTCTAATTCGGCAAGGAGGAATTAAGGAATCTGGCATGAGTCATTAGCCAGTGGAGATGTTCTATGGAGCATTTTCAATAAGAGCCACAATGGATGTATATGCACCCAACACGTTTTTGCGACCGGGTACTTTATATTTGTAACATGACGTATGCATCAGAGTGTGAGTGATGATAATTGCAGTATGTGAGCAAAATTGCACGTGGGTGAAGCAAAGACAACAATTCTGGGCATGTAATCCATCAAAACAATCAGGCAACACAGCAAGTTATTATTATCATTGTAAACATTTAGATACTCCTGGCGAGATACTTAATTGCAATTGATGTTTTTCACAGTTGTGAACAAAAAGTGCATAAATCCTGTGCTCTGTGCAAAGGGATATAAACAGGCAGTGGAGAAACTGCACTTTTATAGCAGTGACAGGGAAAATGCCAGCCTCTGCTAAACGTTTAATAGCATATGCTCTGACGTTTCTCGTCTCATTGAAGCTCTCAAATTGACCTCTTTTGATCCACAGTCTACCTGTTTGCATGCTTTCAGATACTTTGTAAATGATATATTAAGACATTATTGGGGACCCAATACTTGAATAACTAGTATGGAGTATTATCTATCTGTATCACAGTATATGAAAAACATATCAGTATTTTGTATAGTTCTATATCAAGGAGTGTAAAACTAAATGTTGGCAGATTTTTGGAGTTCACATTGCTATGCTGCTACTGGCCGGGGGGAGTAGGATGCTGGAGGTTGAGAAGAAACAGGGCAGGGCTAAGTTCACGGTGCGCCCCAAGATGAAGTGGATAATTGAGTCAGGAATAAACTCAGCCAACAACCTTTGAAAGACCCCCCCACAACACACACACATACACACACTTCTGTAAACCAAAGAAAACTGAAGAGAATAGAGCTGGGAACGGGAAGAAGGGGGTGAGAGCGCGAGAGAAAATCCCGGCTACCCTCTGGGGGGAAAAGCTTCTATTGAAAAGCTATTAAACTTGCATTTAGCAGGATTGATTGGAAATGAAGAGGCCTATTAAAAGAGCGGGACAAGGGGACAATAGCGCGTCTCTGGCCGCCGTATGTTGCCCTTCTTTCAGCAGCTTTCTTTTGCTTGGATTGAGGAGGGATGGGGGGGCGAGCCTGTCTGTTTAAGCGCTCCCACCAAGAGAAGAAGCCGTTCGGGGGTGAGGTGGGGGCTTAACACCGCCTGAATAGAGCCCTCTTTATCTTTCCCTGTCCCGCTTCCCGACCATTCTCCACTGAGCAACAAAGAAGTAAAAAAGGGAAGAATGAAGAGTTTAAGTCCCCCCCTCCCCATTCATACAGACACCCCACTTAGATAACCAACCAAGCGCTCCTTCTACCTTCCCCTGTGGATTAGTTACCTCTGGAGTGTTGCCATATTTCCCCTGCCAGTAGGGTTTGTAATGCTCAATCTCCTAGCATAGTAGCGCCGCAAACAGTCGAAATGCCGAATCCGTATTCACGCAGCGTTTTGTGCATGTGTGTGAAGTGAAGCCAGGCCCAGCCAATCCTAGACTCCTTCACCGCACATAAACACAGCATCGGAAACAGCGGCAGGTGTCTCGGCTGAATTTCTTGCTGCCTCAAACACATGGGTCCCCTGGGAACTTTAATGGAGTTTTGATTGTTTAACATCCATTTTTACTAAAAAGCTAAGAAACGACAGGCAGCTATTCCCTCCTGAGAAAGGTGTTTTTTTTTACTTCATGCCAGTGTGCAGATATAACCATATGGTCTTGGAAAAAGAGTTAAATAAGTTATGAGGCATTGCCACGGTTTTCACCCAATAGCCGCATTCACTGTGTCAGCCGTGTTAGAATCTACATGTTATTGTAAGCATTTCAGCAAGTGTGTGTCTGTCACTTCACATATGGTAAATTATACTAGAGCTTCCCCATAAATTCCCTAGTATAAAATATAAGTATAAAGATAAGTGAATATTAGTGAGTATTAGTATGCAAAGTGGACACCCCTCTTTGCTACATTATTGCATTTACATATTGCCTGTATTCTCTGTGTTATGTCCTGTATCTAAATTTTAACATCCCATTATGTTTCGTCTCTTTTCTTTCAGGAGCCTCCAAAGCAGCCTACTTTTCCCAGCAGCCCCAGGACCAGGTGGTGGTGGCGGGCCAGTCGGTGACCCTGCCCTGTGTAATCGTGGGCTATAGAGGAATGGTGCAGTGGACCAAAGACGGCTTAGCGTTAGGAGGAGAGAGAGACCTACCAGGTAACGTCCGTTTGTCTTCACTACACCGGCTTTAGAGCTATCTCTGTCTCCCTCTGTCTTGTTGCGATCAATGGCAGATCTCAATTAGAAGCACAGTCTCTTCTGTCAACTGGTACGGTTTTACACAAATGAATGGCCAGAGAACAATGTACTATAAACAGGCTGGCCACAGCTGCACACACCAAACTTGAATTTGTTGTTTAGCATTTTAAGAGTCTTGTAAGAAGGTGGATAATCAATTGGCTTTTGTCACACCCTGACATTTAAATGTGTGCAGAACTGGAGCAAAGGTAGAAAGGCTTCAGTTGACCTTAGCCACCTGTCTTTATTGTGTCTGTGTTTAAAGGACAGCTCCTCATGCAGCATCCTCCTCACGTGTTGTGGATGCAGCCTCACGCACGCTGCTCTGCTAACACAGTGTCTCATGGAGCTGCTGCTGCTTTCATTTCAGTCTTAAAGAGCTTTTCCACATTTCCCTTGACTTTGTTTCAGCCACTCGTCAGTTCATTTTAAAGGACTTTTATTATACAGTATGATTGTTGTTGTTTGGTTTGTTTGCCTCTAACACTATTCTCTGGCTTCATGCAGGCTGGACACGCTACTCCTTAATGGGCGACCCGCTATCAGGCGAGCACAGCTTGCTGATCGATTCGGCCGACTTGGCGGATGACGCGGTGTATGAGTGTCAGGCTACACAGGCAGGACTGCGCTCCCACCGTGCCAAGCTCACTGTACTAGGTAAGTACATGATCCTCCCAGCAAGCAGTGTGCACAGACAGGCGGCCAATCAAGAGAGTGTCTTCATTACAGCAAACAAGGATATTGACAAACTGTATGTAACAACAATATTTAGTCGGAGCATTCTTCAATTTAGAACAATCGCCAACAGTCCAAAACAAAAAAAACCTTATAAATATAGCTCCCTACTTCCAACTAATCACGTCTTTAATGTCCTATATTAATGCTTAGCCAAGGGATTCAGGAAAATTATGGCCAGTCCCTCCGCTCTCAGAAGTGATAATCATGGCAGTGTGGACGTCCTGGATAATGTGATTGCTGCAGTCACAAATGACTTGCCTAGTCACTTGAAAGTCAGGGTTTGCACTGTTAGCACATTTTACAATGAGCCACAACATTTGTCAACTGCACTGCGCTTTTTACATTAACATGATGTGAGTGATCTACTTCTTCATGTGGGACTTCCAAAGAGGGAGGGGGGGGGGTCCTGTGGGAGTTGGATATGGCAAAGCACTGCTGGCATCTGGTGGCATGTAAAGGAACATCACTCTATTAATTAAACCTGTCAATTGTGTTTATATTTGCTTACAAGCACAAAGAGAGGGAGACTCTGAGGAATTACTAAGCTCTTATGGCAGAGCATGTTGTCCTTGAGTCAGTGTTGGCAGTAAGATCCCAGTTTATTTAGTTACACTCAGTGCTACAGATGGGCTTTCTGTGGCAAAGCAAGCCATTTGTGCTCACAACAGTTGTAGGATCATTAGTGATAGAAGCTGCCCACCTTTGCCACTGTGAAAATCTGTGCAAAGGTCCTCAGGCAGACTGGTCATTAAATGCCCACACTCAAAGATCAAAGATGGCCATGTGGAGGCTGAAACAAAGTACTTAACTTACATTAGATGGACTGTAACCGCTTTGACTGCATAAATGTTACATATGCATAAAAATGATTATGATGCATTGCTTAGATATCAGGTTTGTGTGTGGACCAAGGGGTTGCACAAAGAGACAAGGGCTTTTTTAGTGTGTGTGTATGTGTAAATCAATGTGGCCAGACGACACCAAAGCAATCCGGCACAGTCAAAGGAGTCAGCGCAGAAGTGCAGTCAGGGGAATCGGCATGGAAATTAAAATCACCTAGCTCTCGGATTCCATTAGTGTCCGTAGCACGGCAGCGGAAGGACCTCTGACAATTCAGATACACACAGTGAAATTGGTTCGGTGGAGGGAGTGAGAAAGGCCAGCACAAACTCCATGTTTACGCCTTCTCTTATTGGTCGGGGAGATAGACGCCTTCATCAGGGGTGGCATGCTTGGCTTCCCTGTGGTGTGTGCGAAACCATGCAAATAAATGAACAAATAAGCAATTCACTTGAAACATCTCTCTGCAACCGTAAGAGCAAATAGAGCTATAATGTTAGTCCCAGGGAAAGGAAATAAGACAGAGTTTATTCATTTGTTTGTGTTTTCTTATAAATGACAACTGTTTGTTCATCTAACTCCGCACCTTGTTACAGAGACACACAGACATAAGAGGATATGGTTTTCTTGTTGCGGTAGCGAAGTATTGATGCTGAGCTAAGAGCAACACAAGCTCAATATCAGCAGGACCGCTCACAGGCTCAGAGCTGGAATGAGTTTTTGTTCTAAGTGTTTTGTTGTTTTTCT
Source organism: Hypseleotris klunzingeri (assembly GCA_036025195.1). Lineage (NCBI taxonomy): Eukaryota > Metazoa > Chordata > Actinopteri > Gobiiformes > Eleotridae > Hypseleotris > Hypseleotris klunzingeri. The sequence goes on from JAVQJW010119841.1 coordinate 6,333, forward strand.
TTTTCTTTTTTGTAGTTCCTCCATCAGACCCTGTGGTGGAGGGAGGCCCAGTTGTTCGTCTTAAAGCCCACACGCCGCACAATCTCACCTGCAAAGCCTCGGGAGCCAAGCCAGCCCCCGAGATCACCTGGTACAGAGACGGAGAGGTCATGGAGTCGGCCATTTACTCCAAGGTACAGTAAAATTAATGGTAAATGCTTTAGGTTATATTGCACTAACAGACAGACTTAAAGATGTGAGTCCATTATTCATACTCACTACAGTTCGACTTTAGAGGTGGTAAGCTACCTGCCACAGTTGCCCAGGGGCAGCCACTGTTTACAGTAGGAATCAAAAATCAACCTCCCAAATAGTAGCCTCCAAAGCCACTGCTCAAATATAAAAAATATTTTTTTTGTAGGGTAGAACTCTCCATTGGTTTCCATTTGATTTTTTTTTTCATATATTTTTAAAGGACTTACATTTTGCCAGCACTCCCTCATAAGATTTGCCCGCTCACTGCAGTCCCCCTCCCCATGAGCGCTCTCGCCTGACCCCCGCCTCTCATCCCAGCTCCCCCCTCTAACCTTCCCCTGCCTCCTCTTGCCTCCTCTTGCTCACTAATGCAGCGACACTAGAGCACAACTGGAGCATGCCAAAGCTCAGACAGGCATGAGCGATTCATACAGTAGTAGTTTCTGCAGAGGAGAAATCAGCCACAACAATGCAGAAACACAATAGGGATGCGCCGGAGCGTGAGGCTTGCCACGGCTGGGAAAGTGTCACATTTTTCATGCTCTCTGACCACGCTAAACGACGCTAAACGCTACATTTAAGAAGCTGAGAGCCTCCACTGAGAAGTAGGAGAAGAAGGAGAACTGGGGGGTTGTGGGTGGGGAAAAATAAAAAAGGGAAAAATAGTGATGCGCGATATTCATTCAAAAGTGGATGATGTGGAGAGTGCATAAGAGGTGGTGACAGGACGTTGTGTGATTTAATCTAGCATAAAAACGTTTTCTGTGTCCAGCTGGGGTTGGGAAAGGTCTGGTTCATTGATGTGGCTGTCCAGGGAAATGGCTCAGCTTGCTTTCTCAAACATGTGGGCTCACACTCACTGCTATCATTGCCCAAAAAGCATATCTTTGGACAGAGTGGTGCTTTCACACTTTTAAATGTGTGTGTTTGTGTGTCCGAGAATGAGGGAGTGAGGAAGCTGTAAGCCATATCTTGTGAATCTACACCTTTCCTCACTTAGGCGTATTGATTTCTGAGAGCAGTAAATAGATTTAAAAGATGATGACAAACAAGGAGCGCTGACGGGGAACACTTTCAGAAATGTGGGAACAGCACAATATTTCCCGCCGCATCATAAAATCTATGATTTAAGTGCCATGTCAAAAAATGGGGATGGCAATTTTAATACATTGCACTTAAAAAAAAACTGGAGATGTCATTGTGATCTTGTCTAAGTGGTGTGTTCGCAAATGGCATGTGACTTTGCTGTGGTACATCAACACCATTCTTAGTCCTACTTTATATTGGTTATGTCTTTGTGCTGGGATAGACTATAAACAATGCAGACGACAAGCTGCTATAAAGTGACTTTTTATTGTGGCCCTGTAGACACTTATGGAGGATGGTAAGAGGGAGTCGGCTGTCAGTATGCTTCCAATCGTCCCAGAGGACAGTGACTCAGGGCGGACCTACACCTGCAGAGTCCTGAACCCAGCTGCCCCCGCGGGACGCCAGACATCCATCACTATCAATGTCCAACGTAAGTGTACCAATGTAACCTTCCTTAAAGCAGCAACAAGTGTATTTGTATTGTGGCATATAACCCTATACAGTTATATCTTGCAAAACAACAACAATCATTTTAGCCCTTTATGCTCTCATTTATTAGAAGCTAACTATTTATTTCCAATTGGAGCATTGAGATCATGTCCCTGTGTTACTTTTCTTGGCCTTGTATATGGAAGCAATACAATGTTTTGTATCGTATTTCTAACTATGGTTGTACTAATTTTAGATCCTCCAGCCGTGACACTATCAGTTCAACCTCAAACTGTGACGGAAGGAGCCAAGGTCCTCTTCATTTGCTCTGCTTCGGCCAATCCAGAGATCACAGGATACAGGTAAAACACTCATTCGTCTTTATGGAGGCTATAACAGCAACTACAGTAAAGGCTATAGACAGGGAACACATTTAGTTGCAGGGCTGACACTGAGACATGCTATATACAATAGCAATAATTGACTTTCACATTGCTTCACTAATACTTAAAGCAGCATGTGTCTATATAATTTAAAGACAGGAGCAAAATATGTAGTCGAGATGACCAAATTATAGGCCGTTGTGTAGGTGTTAGTGAATGAACTAGGGCATAATAAATAGGCTGCTTGATTGGCAGGGTTTGATTGAGATTGACACAAGCCATGAATCAGCTAATAGCCACTTTGTCACGCCTGGCTAAGTGCCTTCCCCGAACTAATGCAAGTGTATAATGTGATTATTCATGTGTCCCAGGTGGTCTAAAGGAGGAGTCCCCATCGCAGAGGCAAACGGGGACAGCCTGGAGGTGACGGTCGACTATTCCTACTTCACAGACCCTGTCTCCTGCGAAGTGTCCAACTCTGTGGGAAGCACCAATGTTAGCACTCTGGTGGACGTCCAGTGTAAGCTTTGTTTTTCATGAATTTCTGTTGATGGTATTTTCAAAGCGGGCCCTTATTGATTGGTTGTTTGCTCCGTGTTGCTTCACCCCAGTTGGCCCAAGATTGCTATCAGAGCCCAAGCCAATGACTGTAGACATGGGGATGGATGCTGCCTTTACTTGTGCCTGGACTGGAAACCCTCCCCTGACACTAGCCTGGACAAAGCAAGGATCCAATGTGGTAAGACACTTTTTAGTTGCCACCTTAGTTTGGTAGGATGCTTCAACACCACGCTTCAACACTGTTCTCTCCAGAGACAGGATTCACACGCGGCCTTGAGGCATGAATTCCTCTCACTTCCCCCTTCAACACCTCCTCTCACCCCGCTCCCTCAGGGCTTAGGGCCTCTGGCAGAAACTGTCCAGTGACATATCCATGCAGTATATCGCTATTCATCAATCATTCAACCAATCACTCCAGCAGTGTTTTTATAGTTTGGTATAGAGCTGAGCTATATCTCCTTTTTTATCGAATACCTGTTTCTATCATACTGTAAGATTTACAGGTTTTATAATACAGCTTCTAATCTATTTAATATATATGCCACTATTTGTTTTGCTATTCTATTTTATACTTCACCATCATTTTTATATTGCAGCTGGACTATTTGTTTACTAAGAAAACATAATAGTCTGACCCAAGCATTTTTCTTTATAACATAAACACCTAAGAATTCCAAGCTGAATAAATGGATATAAAGGAGAAAAAAGCAATGGAATATACCACTAATATTTTTGAATTATAGTGTCATATATATTTTGGTCAATATCACCCGCCCTAGTTTGATATCTCCTCTTCCAGCGCATTAAACACCACTTGAGCATTGATTTCCTCAAAGTCAGTTTAGGAGAAAGAGCAAATGGGATGTTTCTTCTACTACTTAACATCAACCCGATAAAAGTCTCTTAGTCTACCCCATCAGTGGGAGCATCTCAACGGCCCATCTTCACTGACAACTAATATAATTTCTAAGGTAGTGCGGGAGAAAACACCCCCAGTAAAAACGATAGGATGATGTAAGTAAGCACTGCTGTCATCCCTCAAGAGTGAATGCTTTTAGCCTTTCTGAGCAAATCACGACGGCCATTTTTCTAATCCGCCTTCTGCCACTGTCCCTCACATAGCCACAAGTAATGGATTAATTGGGTTATTCCATAAGTGTGTTGAAATAAAAAATTGGAAGAGTGAAGTAAAGTGAGTGGGCCAAGGCGGTGTACGGGACGGGGGTGTGGGGGTAAATGGATTAATCACAGCTTGATGGAACGACAGGATCAATGAGCAAAAGCAATGACTTAGTGTGGCTACTCCAAACTACTCTAAAGGCTAAGGCCCACTCACACCACTTTATGCTATGCTATCTGTCCCTACTGTTTAATTACAACAATCTCCGCAGCAGCACGATCGCTCTGCGGTGGCTCAAGTGCTTAATGCTCTGATTAAAGCTCTTCACAATGAAATTAGGCTCAAAACCACTAGCCTTAGTTACATTGGGCCGGCCCACCTCACTGAAGCACACATAAAGGTCCTTGTAGTGGCAATTTCAGGTGTGTTTAAAAACCCACAATGAGCTACAGATATGAAAACTTTCTCCAGCAGAAAAATGAAGAAAGCAATTTGTTTCAGTGCTTTTAATGAAAGGGAAACATACGTAGTCCATATCACTGACAATGAAAATATTCTCTGCTGGAAATTCTGTGTGCTCCCGTACCTTCACATA
>JAVQJW010120549.1:0-14351 GCA_036025195.1 Hypseleotris klunzingeri
TTACCTAAATCCTCTTTATAAATAGTACTAATATGTAATCAACAGTCTACATACACTTTTATAGCAAATAATATATTCACTTTGGCCATACATTTAGTTACAACAAATCCCGGGGACAAATAAAAACTTACTTGTGAGTAGAATTCAAGGCGGATGCGGGTTTGTGCTGATGAAGCTAGGAGAAACATCGACTACCCCACATCCTTCTCAATATGTAGTCGATATAAAACCGGTTACATAGATGTTAGAATATCACTAACAGCAACAAAACTGTCTGCTTTGTCAAAGGAAAGGAAGCAAAGTGAGTAGAAAAGTGGAGTGCATCCGCTTGACGCAGGTTCGATTCACTCCTTGGTGCCACCCACACAGCAGCTGCCTCCTCCTCAAACTCTCACATGTGGCTCTAGTTTGAATTTTAAAACAGACAAACTTTTAAATTTTCATGTCATGTGTTAAGCAATTGTCAAACCCATGATGAACATTAAAGTCTGTAAGTTTAGTAAAATAAAATAGAAAATGATTAAAATGGGCTATCTGACCCTGTTCTATGGTGTACGTAGGTGGTCTGTAGTCTGTAGAGGCCAAGGGAGGGAATAGAGTAAAATTTGGCTGGTCAAAGTGGAGTGCAGGAGAGGGACTAATGTGAAATAATAATTATGACAGATTACGTACTTCAAAAAAGCAACAAGCTTAGATAAATTTACTAACGCACAAACCTACAGATTACACAATAGGTTACATACCGTACAATAATTTCTTAGACATTACAACATATTACATATCTGACTTATAGTTACAGACTAAAAGGGCATTTTCTGCACATCCCTGGCATCAACAAGGTCCCCACACTACTGAACTGATACTCAATATTTTATTTTTCTGAATATTTACTGCAAGCCATGGAAAAACATTAAATTGTTTTTGGCACCAACAACTTGCCACATTTATTATTATTAGAAATTACTTTAAGATGTTGAGTGCAAGAAACACATGCAACTGTCAACAAATATAAATGTATTTATTATTTGTCAAAATCAGGATACAATATGTAAAACCATTAACAAAAGAATAAAAAAATACAACATTCCCTTCATAATTGTTTATACACTTTGTATAAACTATGTACCGTACACATTAAAAGTATAATAGCTTACCATTTTAAATATCAAGTTAAAGGCTGCAACCTGAGAATAAAACAGGAATAGACTGAATGAACTGGCCTCAGAATAAAAACTACAGTGTTTGAGTTCGATTATTGAAACTAAGACAAGAGTTCTAGAGTTGTTACAGTGCAAATTAAGACAAACTGGTGCAACTAAAACCAACTATTCCTCATAGCAGAAAGCACAGCATAAATTCAAAAATAATATTTAAGTGTTAAGATCCTAACTCAGCATCTAACATAGAGATGGCATAATTAACTAAAGATTTGTTAAAAATTCTCTTCAAATCCCCACTATGGCAAATTCAAAACTTTGTATCAAATGTTATGCTAGAATAAAACCTTAATCTAAAATATATTTTATCAATACAAATACATAAATCTGTGCCTCATAAAGTTCATAATATAGTACTATAGTTTTTTAAGAACAGAATTAAGACATCACTGAAATAGTTGTCTTTCTGCTACATAAAGGTGCAGCTTGTTTGCATTCAAATAGACTCAGGAGGACAACCTTAGTAGTTATGTGTTATGTTAAATATGTTATATTTCTCAATAAACAAAAAATAGCAGCTTCATCTTGTCACCCAGCACTGTCACTTCAAAGAGACCGACAGGAGGCCAGGATTGGGCTCCGTAAACCTGAGAGATAAAACAGACAGGAAGCGGGTGTCGGTAAATGTTTCTTGTATATATGTCTACATTTAAGTGTGTATTTTGTGTGTACCTGTATCTATTGTTTTTGAGGTATTTTATAACGGCGGGACGGATGCGAGCCACGCCCCACTGACTGTGGTTCCCTATTCCTGTGATGACAGAAAGATGAGGACGACAGCGACCATGACGATATTCTACAAAAACAAACAAACAGAAAAATACACACAAGATTCAGTTAAAAGCCTGAGTATGATGAAAAATGACAATATATTTGTGTATTCTATGAAAAAAATAATTTTTGAAAATGTTTTTTCAAAATATTACAAATGTATTAGAAGTAGAAAAAGCAAATGTGTTTCTGTTACCTGTAGTTTTCGTATCTAAAACATCGACGAGATGTCGCATAGCCTCATCTACGTGAAGACCGTGCAGGTCTAGGACATTATTGGGCAACAATGTATTGTTCACTCTCTCGAAGATTTGAACTGCTGCTCTGTGATTAGCCTCACGCATTCTCTGTCCATGCAGATGTCCCTGTACCAGAATGTTAATTAGACAACAAAACAGCCTATCTACAACTACCATAACTTATGTCTAGAAATAGCCCTTGCACCTCACCTGTTGAGCATAAAAAGATGCCACTTCTCTGTGTCCTTGATGGTACGCGTCAGAAGCCTTAGCAAAACTCTCAAGTTGTCGTTTTCTTTGCAAGTTTGCCTCCGCTCTGAAGTCTTGGTACTCTGGTTCTTCTGTATCTTGATAGACTGGCATAAATGACTCTACTGGATTCTGCATCATATATTACAAAGACAAAGAAAAATGTATTCGTTTCTTACTGTTTTCTATATTAGTTAGGTGATACCTCACACTGAGGCTTGACATTAGCACCAGCTAACTTGCCAAATGCAGGCAGATTTTAACTGTGGCTTGTAACACACACAAATATTAATACACTCTCTATAGACACTTTGTCCCGTTGGAATTACTGTACATTTTAACTAGTTTATGCTTTACTTTGTCCAGCTATGCTTTAAAATGTGTGAAAGAATTATTAGCTATTGACAGTTTTCACAGCTTTGTGAGTAGTGAACAATAAACATTTCAGGTGGCTACGGCTAGTAAGTTTTGAAAAATAACACACTGGCCAGTTATCCAAAAAGTTAGTGGTAATGCCTGCCCCACGCACTTATTGATAGACAAAGAACCATCAGTGTTAGGTGTTAGTGCAGGTTGGAGTGTTTGCAGCTAATACCTTGTCCCTGTCTTTGCTCGATGCTCTTGAGTTTGAAAATCTGGGCGCCTCTTGTGCTACAACCGTCTTTACAGCTTCCTCGCCGAGAAGAGAATGAAGAAACAATTCCGTTTGTGTCAAAGAATAACTAGACAAAAACATAACAACGCATTTAAACAAAAACAATTCCATTCCATAGTGTTCTCTGCTTGACTGTTCCACACACTACAGTATTATCACTATATAACTGACTCACTTGTGATCTCTGAAGATGTCCAGAAGAAAATGTCTGTCGATTGTGGGAAAGTGAGCAAACAGCTGCTCTTCTTTGAGTAAAGTGGCTCCATTGCGCTTATCCAAGTCTGCTTGATTCTGTCCAGCCTTAAATTTACCAAAGCTGCATTTGTTAAAAAGAAACTTCTATACAACAAACCCCATAACAATAATTGTAGTATTTACTTTATCTCTAGTAGTCTGTTGTAAAACCAGCTCTTCCTTTATAATATCTCTAAGAGACACATGTTGCCTGGATATGTTCCAGTGGTCCATATATGGCAGACCACCAGCCTCTGGATGTGAGGTACCATCTCTGAAACATCCACGCTTAGATCCATCCATAGGTCTTTGTTGAGACCAGTGAGCTGAATCTAATACAAAGTACAGGTGCTGTGGTAACAATTTCTCTATGAATTAATATTTCTTACTGATTTTACATGTTAGTATATAATAATGTAGAATGGAATTCTGTTGTTTAAAGCATTTGTATGTTGACAATGTTTGTGTGAACTTACTTTCTTGAAGCAATTGCAAAGAAAGAGCTGCATGTTTTTGCCTTTCCTACAAAAACAACAGACTAATCAGTTTTGTTTTTTACTTTTTAAGACACATTTTGCTGTTACAATATTGATAAACTCACTTGAACACTATCCTTCCACTTTTGATGAAGTAGTTTAGCCAGGTTCAAGTCCATCTGTAGAACATAGTCTTCAGGGCAGTCTGTTTCTAACATAAAATAAAGAATCTTCTATTAGTGCTGAGCTGGTTTATATATTTTAATGTGTAACCTCTGAGATAGTTACCTGGGTCCACTCCGACAGGTCCGAACAGTTCAGTCAGCTGTAGAGCCAGCTCTGTGGGCAGTCTTAACTCCACAATCTTGATCTGCATCAGCGGAGTCTTTCTTTGTTTTATGGTTCTCTTCCTAACCTCCTCTCTATGTCTCTCCTCTCTTTCTAACAGCGCAAGCTCTGCCTGTAACAGCTGGTCTATTTCACCCATGCTCAACAGCTCATCTTCCATACTTTCTGCCCCAGATGTTATACCACTACAGACCTCTCCTTTCCAGCCACTATGTTGTGAATTATCATTGACATCTTCCCTGTTTTCTGCAATAGGAACACTTTCATTTGTTTGTAGTAAAGCCCCATCATTTTCTTCAATGTTTCCCTCTTGACTAACACTAATACTATCCAAACTCCCAACTGCTGCAATAGAGTCAAAATGGTCAACGCTACTACATGGCTCAACTGTGCTGCTTCTTGATTGCTTAATTTCCTCCACAACCACATCAGGCCCCGATACAGCCTGTTCTTCAACTTGAGGTACATTTAACACATCATTGCAATGCCCCTGATCAGCACCAGAACCATTTTCACCACTCGAACATGGCTCTTCCTCCTCATCATCCCTAAAGAAGCGCTCTCCAGAGTCAAGCAGCAGATTCGTAGTCCACTCTAGATCTTGCTGGCATTTTTCATACAAGTCTTCTAACATATCCAATGTAACTAGTTTAAAATGGCGCCTCAGAATTTGCAGATTGTCAAGGCGGTCCTGATTTTTCCCAAGCTCCTTCTCCTCCACCTGAGTGCCCTTTTCATAGACCACAGAGTAGGGCACCTCTTTGTGGTCAGTTAGTTGAATGGCAGCGACATCAGGGCATGGCTTGGGCACAAAGCGTGTTGGGTCACCATATAAGATACTAATACCACTGTCAGATATAGTACTAGACGTATTAGGGCTGATTTGCTGATTTAAACGCCACAATAGCGCAAAGTCTTGGGATTCTGTTTGGGTAAAAATACTTGCTTCATTTTCTGCCTTCATCTCAAGTTCTCTACATAAGTCTGATTTGAACTCTAGACCTAGCTCATTGTCACTTGGCGCTACAGTAGCAGACGATTCATGACAATTTTGTGTAAACGTTAAGGCAAGTTTACACTGCTTCCCTGACCTACGAATATGACGCTGCTTTGGTTCATGACTTCCTGACACATCATCTATTTGGCTGCTTTCGGTTTCTACAATACTTTCAAACTCGGGGCTGTGGCAAAGTTCACCACAGCACAACTCCTCCTTAACCTGAGCCTCTTTGCTATTGTCTTTATGCACTGTTGTACTTTGACCAACACTGGGTTTTATATCAAACTCACTCTCTATCACCATTTCAATTGCCTTTGAATCAGATACACAATCAGGCAATTCACCAATATCAGACTGGCTCCTCTGTGGTTCACCAGGCCTGCCTTCTGTCTTTCCACTAGTATCTATCTCATCTCTAGAGCTGGGAGAAAGGGAGAAAGAGGAGGAACCTATTTGAATAAGATCAAGTAAATTATGTGGTTCTGTTACGTCAGGTTCTTTTGTATTGGCTGTTCCAAAGTCATTCTCTTCTGCGGTTTTGCTTTCCTTTTCATTTTGCCGTTCACGTCTCCTCACTTCGCGCTGCTCAAATGAGACAGCAGTGGGCCAGTCCCCTACAAAATCAAGCACCTTAGCTTCAACTGCGTCCTGTTCTGATGTTACTTCCTGCGATTCATACTCAGCCTCTTTTGACAAATCTAAACTGTCTAAATCATACTTTCTACCAGCTCTTTCCCTTTTCAACCTTTGTCCAATAGACTCAGAGAAAGCCACGGGTAACTGACCATTAGGGTGATTTATGTTAATGACTGATTCAACAATACAATCTGGAATCACTTGATATGCACCTAGCTTATCTAATTCAGAGTCCACATTTCCCTCTAAATTATCTGCACATTTAGAGAAGTTTGGATCCTGGGTGGTTGAGATATCAGAAAGGGAAGCACCAGGTGTCGAGTTAAATTTGTTATTTTTCTCAGCCGGCTCCCCAACAAGATCAGGACATGGGACCTCCTGACTCGCGGGCCTAGGGAAAACAAAAAGAACACATAACAACATCAGAAATAAACCCTTTCTTTTGTTAGCTTAACGTTATTATGTGTACACTTTAAGAATAAGACTGGAGGAAAAATCAATAACAAACAAAAGGTATATTGAAACTGACAGGTCTCCGGTGTCTGCTGGCTGTTGATTTTTCCTCTCTGGCATCTGTGAACTCATAATGGATTTGACTGTGACATAACGCTCATATCCACAGAGCATACGTCGAATTGTTTCAACAGGAACTCCATGTGTTGTGCGTCTGTGCAATTACAAAAGAAAACAATAAAAAAAATGTTATTAAAGGTTTTAATACAAAAAATTCAGCACAATTCGTTTGTACCTCTCTAATTCTCTTGCTTTGTTTTTCCACCAAGTGTCTGGCTCTTTGAACAAAACCTTGTAATTATGTTTCAGTGCCTAAGTGCAGACATTGGCATTAATGGACATGCTTATATAAATAAACAAAACTATAAAAACAGGAAGTACAAAATAAAACTTTATTAAATACTTCCATAACAAATCCTAGCATAAAGTTACGTAGGTGAAATATACAAACCTGAACCACATAGGGTCTCATCTCCCAGCCATGCAAGTTGGTATTATCAATGATGATAGGATTAACTCCACTCTCAAATGCTGTTTTGGCTTTACAATAAAAAGCATATTAAACATAGAATGCAAATAAATATTTTTTCACTGCTACTGTATATACTGTACAGTATCATTTCGTTCATTTCTTTTGTCAGTGTGTCATTTACCTCGATTGTGATTCCAGCTGTGAGCCTCTCCAAGCACAGTTGGGTCAAAGTAATAATTTCCATTGACTTTGAAATAGTCATCAGTACTAAGAACAATTCCACCTGGATTATGTTCTAACAGGGCTCTGTAGAAAGAAATATAAACAGAGTTAAAAGTAACTTTACTGTTTTAGACAGTAAAATAAATTGCTTATGTAAACATAGTTGTGCATCTGGAAGCAACATGTTTTTTTATATAATTGTTAAAACATGCTTTGTAAATGGATGGATTTACCTTGCCAAAGTTGACTTTCCAGATCCAGGTGCTCCACGCAGCAACACAAGGACCTTTCCTTCTAAACGAAGCCTGCTGTTCTGTCCAGACGGAGGCTGAGAAGGGGGCAGAGTCCAGGACTTTGGTATAGCAGCACATGGTCTCAAAGGTGCGTGAGTGAGTGGCCTGTGCCAGGCATTGGCAGGCCTTGGTTCAGTGGGCCAGTTAGAAGCCACAGGAGTAATAAAGACTGGAGCTTGGTTTACTTGAGGACAAAACACTGGTGCTTTGATGTTCCAGGGTAATGGGGCAGAGCAATCCATCTTCACATTTGATATGTTTGAATTTGAAATGGTTTCCTCTACTGTTGCATCAGAAGTCATGACCTCTGTTGTTTGATTTGAATGTTTGTGTTTTGTGTACACCTGAAAAGCAGAAGGGCGACCTGACGTAACTAGGTCCACAGATGGTGTGTTTTTGTCTGCAGCTGTTTTTATTGTGGGATGTTTATCCAATACTGAAACCTGTCCCTGAATGTCCCCGTCACTAAAAGTACTGAGTTGATCAAGTGGAGAGGAAGAACCTGACGTTTGTAAGCTTTGTAAAGAGGGTGTCTTCTCAATAGACAATCCACTGCATTGTAACTCCAACTTGGACTGTAGTGGTTCAGGTAGTTTTTGCTGTAAACAAGAACTAAATAAAATTTCACTTTTCAGTTGTTTGCCCATAGGTTCTTGTGCACTGAGTGACTGCACTTCCTGATCAATTAAGAAGTCCATGTCTTCTGTCAAAAAACTGTTTGGAGATGTAGAAGAAGGCTGTAATTTTTTTGAACTGTCTGTCTGTGATCTAGGTTCAGTAAAATGCTCTGGGCTGAGTAATGCTGCAGCAGTTCTCTCAAAGCCTGAGACTGAGGGTATAACTGGTTCTGGACCTGCAGCTGCCAACTCCAAAAGTGAATCCATTGCATGTTCAACTACAAAACACAAAGAAAAAAGCAGCTGGTAACAAATACCCAGATAACGAAAATAACATTATGAACATAAGCAAAATTCATCCATCATCATTAATGCCATAATATCCAGGAATAGAAAAAAAATCTGCATACTTTCAGCAAGGGCCAGAAAATTTGAGCTTGTGAATATCGTTGTGAACAGATTACACAGCAATAACCCAGCTATTATTGTAAGCTTAAATGTAATGCTGATACTGTAACATTATTAGACGTGTTTACAACATTTACTTGTGTGTTTGGTGCTACCTTTGAAGTCACACTCGGACAACACAATGTATATAACTTCTGGATCCAAGTGCGAGAACATCTCCTGCATGTTTCTTACGATGTCCTCTTTTGCAGAACTGGACAGCGAGGTGTTGGATAGAAAGTTGCTCGCCATTGGAAGTGGTCGGTAACCCGTGTCTGTACCGCGGCTTCCCCCTTCTGGCAGTCCGCTGGGGACTCTAGCTGGGCTGCCTTTCTTTTTTCGAGGCATTTGCTGATGATAGCTTTCATTAGCCTCAACAAAAGCTAGCCATTTAGCTTATTTAAAGGGCTAAAGAGTGACAATTAACCCCAGCATTGCTCTAAAACATCCAACACACAACAATTCAAGTTTTTTTAAGTAAACTACACTCCAATAAGCCGATCAACCTTCACCACAAAATCAGAAATGTTTAGCGTCTAGAGTCCGCCTGCTGTCAGTCAAACCCGGAAGTTGTCATGCAGCTTCAAAATAAGATAGTTTACTCGACGTGTACTTTGTGTGCTTGTTTTGAGAGCATTTTTTCATATAATTATCGATAGCTTAGCCTCCCCTAATCAACCATAGACTTACCAAATGTTTTCTCCAATGATTATTTCATACTCATGAGAAAACTTTGGTGACTACAGTTTTTCTTAAAGCGCTTTTGTTTTTAAACTGTGTTTTTGTGAAAGACAGGTCATACAAATCGATATGATCAACATTAATATGGTAAATCCATGGGTAAGATATGGAGAGTCAGTCTCCCGCCATGGGTTGGTTTTGCAGTAATGCTTTGAGTCTGTAGAGGACGCACTATACACATCCTTCACACTGAGCGGACAGCGGAGAGCTTTGTGCCGAAAACTAAACCCAACCTGTGTCAGACTAATGAATTAAACCGGCCTACTTAAAAGGTAAATACCACTGGAATATGTTTATTATTATACTACATATTTGGGCGCAACAGTGCAATTAATTCATACATATCTTGCATCTATTAGTGTATTCAAAACCATCCGTGAGTGCAAGTTGTGGAGAGAGAGGAGGGCTCAGGGCGACGGTAGCAGCCCTTCGAACGTAAACTAGCGGCCGTCTACAGCGATGCTTGAAGTTCATAAAGACTGTGACAAGTAAATTAGCTTTATTTTAAACTTAATAAAGTACTTAAAATTGTTAGAAACCCCACGAATAGAGCAAGACTATCGCACTTTGAAGCATGTTTGAAAATATATTTGACTTCATTCTGTGTCGGTCTCAGTCGGAGATGTGATGGGCACCTGAATAGTTTGCGGCCTATGCTAACCCTTTAGCATTTTAGCCTCTTTATGCTAACAGCACTTCCTTCCCGCAAAATGCTAACCATTAGCCAGTGATGTGCTGGTAAGCTAGTTTGATAACCCACTTGACATGAGATGTGATGTTTTATTTCATTGTAAAAGTACATGGTTTTTAGGAACAGCATACCAGCATGCTTTTGAGCCACAGCTTATTTCTGTCGTTGTGTAGTCTGTGATTTTAGCTGGCGTGTTTTAGCTTTTGGGCTAATACTATGCAGTGGTATTTAATATTCATTTACTGTAACAACAGTTGACCTCGATAAGTATTAGTATACACTTATAGTGATAAAAGCTTGCAGCATGAAAGGGAATGGTGTTGAAATTGATGTTTTAGTGCAGAGTGGTGGCGTGGTTATACTGAACTTTTGTTTTGTGACCCATAGAGGCCAGTAAAGGACTGTGTTGACCGTACATCCACAACAAGCATGGACTTCCCGCAGCAGCAAAGGGCAGCGGGGGACGGAAAGGTGATATACCCACCGGGAGTAAAAGAAATTACGGATAAAATCAGCAACGACGAGGTTGTCAAACGACTAAAGGTAACTCACAGAGCCATATGGTTGTCTTTTGTGTTACTCCACAAACCCCAAATAACCAGAGGAATTACATTTTCACTAGGAGATTATTTATTAATTAACTAAAGAAGTAGGGATATCAAGACATACTAGAAGTCTGTATTCAAAAGGAAAATAACAGGTCCTTGGTCCATATTGGATTTGAACTTTTTATAGAAATGTGACACTGTATCACATGCGCATTACTTTTAAATTGGTGTTACTGATCCTAGATAATTAAGAGAACCATTTCACTTTTACCACTTTACCACTTTTTCATATTTATGCTTGGCTGTATGCCACTACTTTGTCTATAATGTGCCACACTGCAGCAAAATACACCAAATGCAAGTGTTTGGCATTTAAGGTATGTGTCAAGGTTAAACACAGCTCCCATTTTACCCAAATAATAAAAAGTATTAAAGTTGAAAACTACGCCATCCCAGGAATTTCACCTGGAAAATCTAACATTACCCCGCACTGTAGGTCACACAGGTTCTTTGGACTGAGTAGACATAGCACACAAATGGACGAGTTTGACTCGTATTACTCACCGGAGCTAGACGCAACAACAGTGCTACCTTTGGGTGGTGGGTGATGTCAGAGGTGAAAGGGTCAGACCAGGTGACACGCCCTCTTTTATTTTGTCCGAGCCCAAAACAATAAGTTAACAAATGCATGTACCGGCGTACTACCACATTTGTCTTTTCTCCATCATATATCCAGATGAGATAGATATTCCTGGCTGCTGGATGAAGGTATTTACTCTGTTGATTGTCTCATTGTGAGTTGATTTATTTTCCCACATTTTATATTTGAGGTTTGACCTCAGTGGAATACTTTCAAGGTATCATTATTAAAACTCATCAAGTCTGACTGACTGCCAGTACTCTGGCTTTGACAGGCCAGTCTGTAGAGATCCACTTGAACCTAAAGGTTTATGTTATTGTTTATGCTTGATTTTGGACTCTAAGCATTTTCTTGCAACTCTAATAGACTGCCCACCCGCATCATTAATGAAAAATGCATTTTCTGTGTCACATCATTATCTCGCCAAGGTTTTTTGTTTGGCATAGAGTAGAATGGTCTGATTACAAGTTACGAACAATCATTAGTGAGCCAGGAAACAAAAGATTAATTTGTGCAGTTTAACATCCAGAACTGGGATACTGTTTACAAGGAAGAGTTGAAACTACTTCTAGTTTAATATTTGCTTAAGATCAGGCCGAGCAACACCACTGCATTTTGAAAAAAATAAACACCGTCTACTCTAATTAGATTTGCAGCATGTAAAACTCTCAAAACTACTGAATGGATTTGGATTAAATTTTCAGGAATGACACTGGGAACAATTTATTTGATTTTGGGTGTGATCTAAAACATTGCATGGATCTGGGATGTTTTTATAGGCTGGCATCTGTTAGCAACTTAATTCAGAAAGTACAGCACAATGACATAAGAAACAATTGATTTGATTTTAGGAGTAATTCAGATCACCATCTGGATCCAGGATGTTTTTCACAGTGGCATGCCAACACAACACAAGGCAGGCAAGAGTTCCCTTACCCCATCCGTCCCAGAAAGTACTCTTATGTAAACAAACCAATACAGTATTAGTCTGGCAAGCAAGATTTTGTACCAGCTTTGAGTCTGGTGACTCACTTGCCTCAATTGATTTCTCGAGCGGGACGAACAGTGCGGAGTAATACCAATCAAAAAAATGGCAAACCCCAGTAGAGCGACAAGATAGCCTACGTCGTGAATTGAGGAATGCAACAAGATGAACAATTTTTTTTGTTTGTTTGTTTTTTGTGTCACAAAAATGTAACTGTGGAATGAAACAACTCTTGCTACTCTCAACGGAACTGTCCATGAAGGGGATATTAGGATATACAGAGAACTCACGTTTGGCTTGCCAGGCTACTAGTGTATAACTGTTTTTGAGACCGTGTGCTGTGACAGATGACATTTTTTATTGGCTATTAGTGTTAGTGTTTCTGTAGTTTTGGTAACCTGTCATGGTATAGAGCGCATTAGTGCCCGCCCACCTCTGGTTCCGGAAGTAAAATTCCCATTCATTTTTCCTATAGACTTTTCGAAAAGTCCATAATATAAAAGTGTAAAAAATTGTTGGAGGCTGATCAGCTACGGCGTAAGTCATATTTTTATTATTATATTATTGAATATTTTCAGCTAAAAGAAATAATTTTATTAAGAAAACCTTTTCTGTTTACAAGTTTCATCTACGTTTTTAGATTGAAAATATTCACGCTATGAATGTGACTTACGCTGTAGCTGATTAGCCTCCAACAATCTTTTAAACTCTTATAATATGGATTTTTCGAAAAGTCTATAGGAAAAAATGAATGGGAATTTTACTTCCGGAACCAGAGGTGGGGGGGCACTAATGCGCTCTATAAAGATTATTTGAATGATTTTGAGTTGAGGTCATTGATAGAAACAATTGTGCCCACTGCCCAGTCCCACAGAACGTTCTAATTTATTTGTTTAAGAGTGCATAGGGAAATGAGATGCCTTGGTGGAGGTGTGTTCTCTTTTGAGTGCTTTGTAGTTTAGCTATACTATGCCAGTGATTTCCCAACTGCTTGGTTAGGATGGGGGCTTGTACAACTTCACCTAGAATAGGTATACTGTAAGTATATTAAATAGTAAATTGGGCATGCTTTGCTGTTTTGTTGGGTAGTGTAATTACTGAAACAGTGTTGATTTCTGTTTGTTTTATAGACAGAAAAAATAAGTACAGCAGGCATCTTCTTGAAAAGCCTTCTTGTTTCAAAATTTTTTCACAGTTCTGTTACAACTGAAAATCACATTGCACTTGCATACACACTCACGTACAGTAGTTTGAGTTGTGTACAAATAACCTGGCTAACCAGGAGCAGACAAAACTGGCCCACTTTCACTCACTGACTGTGCTGTGACTGTGTTGGCTGAGCGATAGTGTATGCCTGTGTGGGAGTGTGTGGTGACTGCCCATCCCCCACTCCCGCTGGCTGCCTCAACTGCTATGCTCTCCTTGTTTCTGTCCTCATACGTCAGTCTGCTTTTACATGGTTGCTAAAGTAAATAATGATTTGCACAGGCAAATTATGTAATAATCCTGTATCATGTTTAAATATGCTGAGATGTAATAACATTTTCACTTTATCATGCATAAAAACACTTTTTGTAATAAACTGATGACTGACAGAAGTGACAGGAAGTTATGTGTGGCCAAAACAGTAGGAAGTTGTGAATGATATGAATCAGTATTATGACCCCAGGCCAGGGATGGCCCTAAATGTAACCACTTAATACAAAATGTGTCAAAGTTTATTACAAGATTGTA
The DNA here is from genome assembly GCA_036025195.1 of Hypseleotris klunzingeri. Taxonomy (NCBI): domain Eukaryota; kingdom Metazoa; phylum Chordata; class Actinopteri; order Gobiiformes; family Eleotridae; genus Hypseleotris; species Hypseleotris klunzingeri. The sequence goes on from JAVQJW010120549.1 coordinate 13,729, forward strand.
CTGGGTCATTGTGGTTGCACATAGTTGAAATCATTTAACATTTTTACATTAATGCTATTGGCCTTTGAAAGTTGTTACTGTGTATGTATATATTTCTGTTTTGTGTGAATGCATGTTTTTTATTAGGATATTGTTGGCTAAGGTATGTGCTGACACAATGAGGCCCAAGATACACTAGATGTGTTCTGATTGCTGAGAGGAGGGGCAGCTCTCTGAATTTCCTTTTGGTTGCCTCCTTAGCAGATTGGTGTGTGCACATGGTGGCGCTGCTTCCACTTTGACACTCACTTTTTGAGCTAACACTGAACCACAAGCAAAAGCAGCCGATTTCTCATATAAAATACATGGAAAACAAAACCATGTATGTCTTTACTTGAACCTTGATCACTGTATGTCACTGAAAACATTCTATCACTCACTCTGTCTTCCTCCTCTTTCATCACACGAGAAAAACACAAGTTGTGTGACCAAACAAAGTTAGTACAATAACAGTAAAAGTAGTAGTACATTTACTCCCAATGAAACAATGGCATTCTATATTTCTAATTTTAGGCTGAAATAAGCTCATATTTCCATGTTATATAAAAAATAACTTTTTTATCACGATTAATCGCATGGTCTTC
>JAVQJW010121034.1:0-10707 GCA_036025195.1 Hypseleotris klunzingeri
TTTATCTAAAGGCACATAGTTGCTCATTTCTAAATACCATTTAGTTACAGGTAAATGGGAATCATGCTTCCATGTGAAAGCAATACACTATAAAAATGTGTATTGAAACTTATTTAGCGGTTTATCAATTTTCACAGCTTGCAAAATTCGGAATCAACATAGGTAATGAAATTTGAGCAAGATTAGACGAGGCATCACAACCATAAAATCTCTCACCTTCACTGAGCCACTATTTTTTTTCCATTGTATCATACACTATTCTATACATTTCCCACTATACTCTGTGAATTTACTGCCTCTGGTCTCTTTTTATCTAATACCCTCTCATTGTGTCCCCGAAGGCTGACAACTGCCCATTGATTGCCTTTCAGAAATGATCTCATGACTTCTCCTTCACTTTTTTATTACTGCACATGGGTCTGGAGAGGTGCAATCACACAACATGGTTACCACTTAGAGAAGAGAGTAGCACCATAAAAACACCAACAACTACAACATGCAATTTTTGACCCATCAGTCATTCTGTGATTGTCCTAAATAGGCTACAGCTCATTGTATTCCTGCAATGTTAAATGATGAATAAGTGCTTTGATCAGTCTCCCTTATCGATTATTTTATTTGGTACTTAATAGTCAGTACAGGTTTACACAGTGGAGACCTAATGCTGAACGCAATGCTTCCTGGAAAAGTTAATTAATCTTACATGACAGAAATACATTGTTCCATTGTGGTCGCATTTGTTTCATTTGTTCTGCATTTCACTTTATGATGCATGACAGGGGCCTTTGTAAAGCACTGTTCGAGCCTCATAAGCATTAGCATTGTTCTAGCGTCTGCTTTGTTCAGTCTTTTGTTTGGTAGCTTGATTCTTGATATTCATAGCAGTACAGTATATTTTTAACCTAATTTACACCTAGCAGCATAATTACATAATGTTTAACAAAAAAGCAGTGTGCTGTGACCTTATGCTTCCTTATCGCTCTGCTGACAGACTGGGACCCATGGGCACCAGTGTCAGCTTCAACTGTCATATGTGATAGAATGCCATCCACAAAGTCTAAGTGCTAATAAGCCCTACACAGCACACAGCGAGAGTTATATTTTAGAATCAAACTGAATTTCTACTTTGAACTTTACCATCACAGAAGTCAAATATCAAATCTGATTAATATCCACGGGGAAAGTTCTTATGTGCTATTCACCACTCCAACCAGCCTCTGACGATTAAAAAGAAAGACTGCCGTATTTAAAACATTTTCTTGGCAAGGATCACTCTCAATCACAAAATACAGGTTAATCAAAATGACATGAAGTGGATCACCGTTAGTTTGCTACTCAATGGGACAAGCTAAGAGGGCACAAATTATTCTATTCTATACGCTTCTAGACTAGGTCCAAACCATGGCTCGCGGGCCAAATTCAGTCCACAGAGGCTCTCATTGATTATCTCTCAGTTGGAACAATTTTTTACTGTATGTAACTAAAAGTAGGCTTGGGCCTCAAGATTTATTTCCACTTTCCTGTGTGGTTACGATACAGACACAGCTGAACAGAAAACAACCAAAGAGGACTCTTAATGAGGCAACATCCGTCTCTTCATTATATTTTTTTCTTGCATGGATTCAAAACATTTCAAGATTCACTTTCATGTTCAGGAGATCAAATTTGCAATTATATTTTCATACATGTATAAATATTAATACATTTGACACATCACTCACAAGACTGTTGTGACTCAGCTCCCAAAATGTCTAAACAGATGCAGGAAAAAATCAACCTTCAGAACAAGATATTTTAATATTTTCTGCATTCCTTCCTTGTTCTCCGGCTCTGACCCTTCCTTACTTGTACAGAATCCACTCGAGCAGTAAATTGTCTTTCCAGAAATGCTTATCTTGAGATGAGTGTAGAAGTACAAGGGTGAGGCAGATAAGAAAGGAGAAATTGCTCCAACATTCAACACTGGGTTCTTCACATTTCCGTCTTCATCTTGATTTTCTTGGAGCGCTCTTTCAATCAGACCATTGGGCCTCTCTTTACAAGGTAACAACAAGCCCAGGTAACAACAATACAATGTAGATTAAAATGCTGTTTGATTCACCGTGGTTATCAAGAAATCCCTGACACATTGTTTTAAAAGTTTCAGCATTGCCAAGGGGGGTTTGTATTCAGCACCATTGGTCTGTTTGTTGATTGGTCTGTTTGCATAATAATTGAAAAGTTAAAGGTCAGGAATTGAATAAGAAGAAGAAAATGAGTTTTTAGTACTGTAGACGTGTAACCATGATTCAGACACATCAAATTTCTTTTCGGTCGCAAAAATAGACCCAAGACTGTCCAGTCACAAGAGGTCAGTAAAAAAGTAAAGTAATTTAACAAGTAACACGTTCACAGATATTCTCCACCATTGCAAGCAAGAGGAAAAGATTGTGAATGCGTACATCCACCACAGATTTGTTTTGATGGATTCTTTAGAGCTTTGGAGTGTTGTCCATTAAAGCTGCAGGCTTTAAAGCTGTAGTTTCCTAAAACAATACATTATTAAAATGTTTAAAACAATGCTTCTCAACCTTTACTTCTCTGCATCTACAGCAACATCTAATCACAGTTTTTAACCTAGTTGTCAGGTTGTTGAGTGGTGTGGCACACACACTCGGACACACCCATGTTTTGAACTACACCCGAACCCTGAACACACCTGACCAATATGACGCCAGTTACCTCAATAGCACCAACTAGACTGAATGAAGAATGTTACTTTAGGAAAATACATAAAACTTGGCAAAAGCATCCTTCATAAACATCTAGACAAATCAAAAAAGTCAAATGGACCTTTTCCATATTTGTCATGGTTTGCTTGTTAACAATATATAAAAGCCCTTTGAAATCACACAATCTGAAATTAAGGTAGTTGATGCAGATGCATGGAGCGTTTTGCCGACATACAATTGCTGTCGTGTACAACAGCATGAGCCTAGTTAATTTTAAGCATTTTTGGCAAACATTCAGACTACAACTTTAATGAGTAGAGCAATTCCCCCTGAATTAAAAGGTTTATCTATATTGTGAGATGTTGGATGACATTTGAGTTCAATTGAGTTATTCATGTTACTATGTATCCACTAAATTCAGGACTTGGACAACATGATAAATTCTACCTGTTCCAAATGGACATTGCATCACATGAAATAAAACCCCCTTCAGGCATTTCCGATACAGAATGAAATAAATGAAGGACAAGCCAGAAACATGTAGCCGCTGGCGACGACATGAAAGGCCATCATAAAAGCAGGAAGTAATGTAGAAAGACCTGCAGTGTAATAGAGCAGTCATTTACATGTATGCTGCACAACCAGGAAGACATTACATTCAGCACCTGATCACTGTGCCTTCACCAACCACTGCTGCATAATGGTCTTTAAAATGTACTAACAACATCAAATATAAAAGACTATTCTCGTAAAGATGATTTTACGGGATTTTGTAGGTAAATGGATACACTCAAGCACTATTTTTACTGAATAATTGCATAATGCCTATTGTTATGTCGGCACTGTGGAGTTGACATTTGACCCTTCGATAAACAGCAAGCCATATCAGTGAGAATTCCCGCACCAAGACCGTTAGCAACATGTTCAAATCTCTAGGAAGTTGATGGAGACTTTTGATTTAACACGTTGTAATCATAACAATTTGATTGACTACAATACGGGTAAAAAGGTCACTTTGTCAAGCATTAGTGGGAGTTGCCTGTTTATGCAACACAAATATGACCAATTTTTGTCTGAGGTGGAAAAAGCGAGCTATTCTTTAATGGGGTGATTGAATGTTATGGCTCTGTGTAAATGGATGACCACTTTGTTGTGATGTAATTATGTTATTATACAGATATAATCTGTATAGGCCATCGCTGGTATAATTAGCCAGCATAGATCAGCTTGTGCATTCGTAGCTGAGCGTCTTGTGTTCATATGATGTGAGTGGACTGTCTAATTACAGTGCCAGTGAGTCAAAGCCTTTACAGTGTCTCCTGCTCAAGAGTGTAAATTATCATAATCATGTTTTTCTGAGTAGTCTGACTTATTTCCTTCTAAAGCCTGCCCTGCCTCTTCATTTCTACTGGTGTTTTTGCTCTGAGGTGATTACAGTCCACACACAAGACCTCGCATGGAGAAATGGAGCTCATCAAATATTTATCTGGGCGCTCGGAGAGGTTATTCCAACCTGAAATTTTAATGTCTCTTTCCCGTTAAAACCTGCGGCACATATTGAATGTAAGCCTGTAGATACATCCTCAGGACAGAAGTGAAAGGTGAAAGGTGCATTATGAATGCTTCCAATCTTCCACAGATACATTCACTGAGAGCTGACAGCTCTCATAATGAGTAATCTTCAGCAGACTGCAGCTCCTCTGCATCCAGGCTCCATTAATGCTAATACGACATTCTCTAATCAGGCACGTCCTAAAGGCACAGCTAATGGCTGGTTTATTCTGTACATTTTAACTACAGCTTATTTGTAAAAGTCTGTCACACTCACACATGTTTCACACCTAAAACAGTGTTTCAAAACACCACGATAGGACCAAAGTGGACCAAAATGTCATGTCATATATTTTTAAAGTTTAATTTATTGAAAGCATAAATATCTACACTGGTAATTACTTGGAATAGTGTAAGATGTGACAGTGAGTCTCACAGTCACAATGGTAGTGGACCCCAGTCTTCTGTTGCAGGGGTAAAGGCTTTATCCACTTAGTGACACAGCCACAAAGCTTTCAGATTATAAAAGATAAACAAAAATTCACTTCATTACCCAGTCTTTCTGCTCTGTGTTACTATATTTGGCTCCATCTGGCAAGGGGCAAACTACTATTCCTGATTATTATACTATTCTTTCTTTCTTTGCCCATTTCCTCTTTCACAATCAAAGAGTAACTTTGGGTCATCTTGCCACTGGTTTACTGCCAAACAACCAAGTGCTGTTGCAACATACCCTACATTATGGATTTTAAAATGTGCCAAAATAAAGTGATTAAGTATAAAACCAGAGCAGCTGAGAAGCTCTGCATAAAATCATGGCACATCTGACTTTGTGAGTGCTTCTAATCAGACTTTAACACATTACTTATCCTGTGTTTTGGGATGAGTTGGTCCCAGACATTATTATGAGCACGAGTACACACCCGCATGCAGCATTCCTAGCATATAATTGACGTAGGAGCTTAATTAATCATCTTATCTATCATGGATTCAACTGGGACAGTGCACAAAGCACCAGGTTGAAGCCAGCTATTTTATGGTTTTGTTGTTGCTGGTATATTGGCTGTTGTGTTTCCCTGTTACCAACATAACTGGAAATGCCATATATAATCTGCAGCTTTACAAAGAAATAAGCATTTGTAAGAAAACTAGCAAGAACGATGATTTTCTTTTTCAGTATACAATGTTTCAATTAGATTTAAGCTTTCTATCTTTCTTTAGAAATCAGTTTTAGTATGAGGACAGAGGCGGCCAGAGGACTCTGATGTCTGTGGTTAAAATGTGCCGAAGGTCAGCTGGTTCTATGATGAGTTCTGAAAGAAGCATGAGAGGCATGGCAGTGGCTAGCGGTGCAAGGCATTCTGGGTAGGTCACTTCTTTAGGCAGGGGAACAGAGGTAAAGGTTAGTCACCGTGCAACAATGGCACCATCCAAACACAAACGAAGCAGACTGTTGTCACAAGAAGAAATACTTCCTGAATGTTCCTGAATGCGCTTTTTTATATGGCCTTAATAAACAAACATGAGTACATTTACTCCACTGTGAAATATCATATTACATTTTCTTCCAACCTATATCTACAGGTTGATGTTGAATGTTTTCATTCATCCAGGTGAAGTTCATTCTGGTGGTTGAAAAGGGAATCTGGACAAGGTTTGTAGTGTAGAATAGCTTACATCTGCAAGTTCCAGCATAGTTCTTCAGTTCTGATTTGATTGGTCCGTGAGCTCGAGTTTTATAGACTAACTCTTGGAGGAGTGGTTTTTGGCCCTCCCCCGAGTTCCCCTGGTAGGCAAGGACCTGATTGAAGACAGTCTCAGTTCACAATTATGTTCTCAGTGCCTGTACCAGGTTATGAAAAGTTATGTCAAGTATTTTGTGCTTGCTTCTATTTCAGAGTTGCCACAATAAATCTTTTGTACATAAATTTGGCATCGGTCTCATAAAGTATCTCTCCCACCATGGCGCAACATACAGCAACTTGACTGTGTGACATGTGGGAACACTAAGGGTAAATCAATTGAAAAAGGCTAGAAAAGATATTGTAATATATAAAACTGAATACCTTTACCTCACATCTAAAACTGTTCAAAACCAAATATTGAATCTTTTGCAACACCATCCATTCTATACGCAATAAACAAGTCTGCCTATATCACATGCTATCCACCACATTTGTATTCCACAGCAGAATAAAATGACTGGAGTAACTTGAGGAGTGAAATGAAGAGCGCCCAGCCAATTTCTCAGCAGTGCACATCACCCGTCTATTATCAGCCTCAGTGACTCTGGGGGGATTTGGATCCTACTTTGGGCTCTGTGGTCTGTGCAATCACCCATATAAACATTAAAAGATGCTGACACGTTGGCACAATGCACATAAATATTCATCAGAAGAGGCCACACTTACTGCACACGTGTTTATTTTGCAGCCCTCCATAAGCATATATTGGACTGCGTTGGCTGCAGCAAATATAAAAATAACACAGTGCAGCTACACACAGCAAAGATGCGATTGATCAATGCACCCTTAGCTCCGGGGTGAGTGATAACCTATGTGGGATTCAAGCTATCAGATAGAAAGAGAAGGCCCAAATGAGCGAAGGTGTAGGTTGTGGAATGGAGACATAAATTTGATAGTGAGTCACCCCCTTGATATATATTTCACAGTATTTTCAGTGTCTAATGCACTAAAAAATACAATGCTCTGTAGAGGCCAAGTAAATGGTGTTAAGTGGTTACATGTATAATGGAGAATAAATAGTTTATGTAGTTATGTCCGCTCTTTTCTTAGGTTAAAAATTAATTTATGAGGTCAACTACAGCACTTGTGTCGTCACACGTATGGTGTATCAATAGCTGGGCTTGATGCCACTTTGGGTAGCGAGTAGTGGTAGATGTAGATGTCATAACAATTGGCTGTTTTATTAGATGCACCTGCTTATTATTGTAATGTAAATGTAGCTAACCATCAAATTACATGCATTTTCCGTCGTTCATTTATTAACTGAAACATAGAGGTCATAATTCTAACTTTGAATAAATGTGTTATGCACACCTCTGATATGACCTGAAGGTGGTTTTCATGGACTCTCATACTCTTTTATACAGTGCTGCTGGGGCCCTGGTGGCAAGGAGACTAATGCATGAATCATTCTCCACACACTGCATTGATTTTACTTTGATTTCTTTCACTTCTTTCAGCATTAGCATAACATTTAACTAAAGGTAAAATGTCTTGCTGTTAATAGAGTTAGGTCTGTTGTGATGTAATACATGATACGTCAAATTGTTCATATACTCTCAATGGGCACTTTCTTAAGTAGAAGCCATACATCACACCAAGGCACATATGTCAAAAAATGCTTCTGAATTTCCAACCAAGCATTTAAGAAGAAATGAGACCTGTGTGAGTGTAATACCTCAAAAATTTAAATCAGTGGCTACATGTGTTGCAGTACTGTATCTAATATTGATAGAGTATTAGCTTCCCAATCGGGGTATGGCAATTCCTTTGTTTGTTAAACATCCCAAAGGTGTGATTATGAGCTTTTCTTTGCTAATGACCTCACTGAGCTGGGAGATGACTAGATCAGCTGCTTCTGGCTGAAGGTTTTTGAGCAAAGCTCCTGGGCATGTGCATGCCTGTTGGTAATTACTTAGGGCCTGCTGCTCAAAAGCCTGGCTTGTTTAGAGGCTGAGCTGGGCTGTGACATTGCTATGCTTCAGTTCACAGCTCTGAGGGGCTCACATACGGTGCTGTGTTTTTATGTGCTGCTGTCTGATATTACATGGGCCTGTGTGGGCACTGACAGAGTGTTACTGCAGAGATTTGGCCTCGTATCTTGTGGATCACTAGAGGACAATAATACAAGAGCAGTCAGGGGTAAACCTAATACAAGAATGCTAACAAACAGAAATGAGACGGATGTTGCATCAGAAAATACAGTATAATGTCAAAATGTTATTTATAAAAATCTATAAATAACATTTTATACATGACTGGGTTTATCCATCTATTAGGTTTATATCTGGTTGGTGTTTAGCACTTGGTTAGTGTGCCGAAATGTTGCCCACATCATCACCACAAGACTTGCTGCTATGTACAAAATCCTACAAAACATGACAATCGCTTAACATTTAATTTTTGAACTGTTGGTTTGGAAAGCTTTATTAAAAGAAAATGCAACACAACGTAAGCATTACTTCAACTACTTATTGACAAAAAGCCAATCAAATCCCATTTCTCAGCAGAAGAACCATCTCACTCTCCTCCATCACCAGCTCAGTCAGTAAAAGAATCATCTCACTCTCCTCCATCACCACCTCAGTAGCAGAACCATCTCACTCTCCATTATCACCTCTGCAGCAGAACCATCACCATACCATCTGCCCTAAAAAAAGAGAAATCCTACAAAATTGCTTGACATTTGATGTTTAAACTGTTTGTTTGGGAAGCTTTATAAAAAGAAAAGGCCACAGTAATTAAGTATTACTACAACTTTTTATTAAAAAGTGCACAAAAAGCTTCTAAACTAGGACTCCGATAGTAGTTCACTATTTAAAAATGCAGTGAGCTGGGGATTAGTCTCAACACAGAAACACATGCGAGCCCCTCCATACATAGTAGATGAAGCTTTACTATAAGTGCCATCTTCATCTTGTATCTTCTCTACTACAATGAACACATGCATACACACTAATCAGCATCAAACATAACAAACAGCACACACATTACTTAAGAGTCTTGCATAATCAATGTGAGTGTGAACAAATATATCGAAAAACACATTTGACGTTCATCTCGTGCCATTTATTTTTAAGCAAAATGAATAAAACATCTGGCAGAATCCCGAATGCTCTCTCTGCATAAAAAATGTGGAGGAGCCTTCCAACAGGTTTTTAATGAGCGTGACTGGCTGGAGCTGCCTTCTCAGTAAGTAAAATTCAGTTGTGTTGTGTTTCTACAATGCCCCAGCTCAATTTCATAATGGATTTGTATTCAAGCCCCGTGCCGTGCTCTGCATTTGGCACCACTGTGTAAGTATAATTATTACTGCTAATGACAGTGAAGGAGCAAGGTCTGGTAAATGAAATGTTTGCCCATAAGCATCTTTGACCCTATGTGGGTATTATCACCTCTGCCACAGGGGTAATGTTTTTGGTAGCTTTTGTCCTTTTGTTTGTCTATCTGAGCAACTTCATGCAAAACTACAGTGCGGATTTCAATGAAATTTTCAGGAAAGGTCAGAAATTACATAACAGACAATTATGATTAAATTTGGGAGTCATCCAGATCACCATTTGGATCCAGGCTTTTTTAAAAGAATGGCATCTCAGCAACATTACTCAAAAGTACTGCACCAATTTGGATAAAATTTTCAAGCAAGGTCAAAAATTACTGAAAGACCAGCTGATTATATTTTGGGAATGATCTCTCTGAGTGTTTTTTATATATCAGCACTTCTGTTTTAGAGCAAGGGACACATCTGCTTAACTAGTTGCACACTTCCAAAGTACACGAGTGTTTTCTTCTTGTCTCTCTGCAAACTTTAGGAGTCCTACTGGGTTCACCCAGAATTAGTATGTTTTCTGCATCTGCTCAGTATCATGACCCTGAATCCGTTTTTTAGGTCCCCAGTGTGGCGTGCTTGGTGTGGTTTATAAATATAAATTCTAATAATATACTGTATTTGTATCAAACACAAAATGCTCCTAATCTACAGTTTTTTGACAGAAAAGAAAAAGAGCATAGACCAACCTTCCAAATGTTATTTATATTTGCAGTGCTTGCACTGCTTTGTTGCATTGTTTTTTTTTTCCATAAGTTAAATAAAATAAAACAAATAAAATGAAATTCCACAAATATATAGCAATAAAGTCTTATGCTTTTTAACTTATTAAACTTTGAAACAGGTTGATAATCCAAGAGAGTAGATTACACACTTATGGGATGGACTGGTAAACATTCTGATATTATAAAATACCTCATATACAGTTTTGATAGTATAGTATAGTGTGTAATGTCTGTAATGCCATGCTTGATAAAAACATTAAGTGCTCGTAGTCTATTTAATAACACAACACTGACCATTTTACCAAACACAAGCGAGTGATGGCATGGGGCTGTCCATTAACTGCTCTTTTCACAGCTTCATACTAAGCGTGATCATGTAAGTAGTGATTTAGTGACAGTTGAGGAAAAGGATTATGCAGGAGAAAGGAGGATAAAGAGACGCTTTAATAAGTGCTAATAGTTTTAGAACTGCAAGGGGTGTTTTCTGGCAAGCTTTTAAAGTGCAAGCTAGGATGACACATAGTATTCAAAGTAATTATATCGGCGAAACGCGAGAATCGCGTTCGGCGATATTATGGTTTCATGTCCGTCCGCGTCCGCGTCCGCAGATTGGTCGTGTGACCGCGATAACTCAAAAACGAAATGCC
>JAVQJW010121542.1:0-14236 GCA_036025195.1 Hypseleotris klunzingeri
ACAAACACAGTTATTAGAAGTCAATCTAAAAAGTGTCAATGAAGCAATGATTAAATTTGCTAAAGTTTTATCAGATAATTTTTCTACTGGGCAATAAATGAACAGTTAGTAAATGTTTATGCCTAAACAAAACAAAGAGACAAAACTAAATTTGAAATGGTCAGGTCTGAGTTTGTCCATATTATGAGTTACAAATCTAGTGTCAAAAGCCAAAAGGTGTTTTCTGACAAGCTATCAGTAGTGTGTGAGTCTGCTGTCTCCAAATAAAGAGCATAACTCCTGTACCACAGAGCAGACACTCTTCATTGAACAGACTGCTCCAGCTGTGCTTCAGCAGCTCAAAGCTGGGTGTGTGTTGTGCCCTGATCGGTGATCAGCAATAATAGAGATGTTTTCAAATGTAGAAATCAATAGAAGCTGTGTAAGCTCCATTTAGTCCGTGCCACGCCCTCTGTTGCTGCAGATGGCCTTTGGACCCCCATCGAGCAGTTGGTGCCAACGTGGCAATTCTGAACTAAACCCCCACCAGCTTCATAATGAAACCCAAATCAGAGCATCAAATAGGGACATCAGGCTGCAAATACACTGCATACACACATACAACTGCACAAAACGAATAGATATACATCAGTGGCTACTTGAGAAAATCACCATTCTATCGCCCATAAACTGGTTTAGTTGAAGTCAGCTTCCCCACAAAGGCTGTGATGCTTTGATCGGATCTGTATTGGTGTGGTGTTGTGACAGGTACAAAGCCACCAGTTCTTCTTATATCTTACATTTTTTTTAACTGTTGTTGCACGTGTGCCCCAAAACTGTCATTTGTGGACCATGGTTTGAGACATGTGTCTCAATGAGCTCTGAACATCCCTGTTTACAAACTTTCAAGGTGACACATAGTGACCATGACAAATTAGCTAGAAGTAAAGCTATAGAAAAAGAAAAGTAGAATGATTGCTGCTTCATGCTTTGTACTCTTGAGAGACTGAGACCCGCACCAAAGCTCTGCCTCAACTTAATTAAATCCATTTCTCTCTGATGCCAATCTGTGTTTTATACACATCTCTACAGGGGACACTGTTTCTCCCTTAGGAACTAAGCAGGTCTAAGGTCAGTCCTCACTGGGCTAAATTTAGGGTATTACACCCTCGGCCTGAGGCCAAGCATAAACCTTTGGCCTCGGGGTCCCAGTAAGACTCAGCTGTCTGTCTATTAGCATCAGTGCAATCTAATAAAATCAAGCCTTACCTCAGCTAACACCCCAACCTCATTGATCATATGTGTTTCTATGTAATCGTCTAAATGGCAAGGGTGTATATTTGCATGGATTCATCCAATATCGGTTCCTATTTTAGCCTACCCATGCAATTAAAGCTTGAAATTATGTATGTGTACATAAAATAGCAGTAAAAATGTATGCATGACCTACAATTCAAACTGAAGCACCTTACAAACTGCATGAAGGTATACGTTATAAAATATGTATGATCCATTGATGTGTTCCCCCTATGGGCATTGTCGACTTGTGCGTCTGCTGTTCCATCCTAAACCCTTAATTAGCCCATTAGACTAGATGGGTTTTAATGAAAGCAAATTAAACTGATCATTCTTGTGCAGCTGATGATTAGAGTGTAAATGTTTCATTATGAAGACACTGGCAACAATAAGAGGCAAAAGTCATGGGCTCTTGTGTTTGTGTTAGTGTGAAAGATGTTGTATAGTCTCTCCCACCAGTGGTTCATCGATTATCCAGCTCTCATCAAACTAGTAGCCATCACAGGACATCAAATTGGAAAAGGTCATAGTCAGGTATGTGCAATCAATGCTGAGCACTCAGTATTCTGTGTATATCACATTATCTGACTGGGGAAGCTTTAAAAACAATGACTAAAAGACAAAGAGGAGTTTCAATAAAAAAAGGTCAGGGCTTGTGATCGAGGAAGTGTCATGCGGTGTGTATCCATTCTGACAGTTGAAGTAAAACAGTTGGAAAAAAGTAATAATGATCATTTATAACAAACACAACAGACAAAATGACACAAAAGCAGCACGCTGTGAGGTGCTGAATGTAACACGCTGTCACTATGCAGCGTTTGACGAGGGGAATCCAGTATGCACTATGTCCACCATTACTGGCAGTTCTCACAAAGGAAATAAAGCAATGCAAAGTAATAACGCAGCTGACAGAACAAGCAACATGCACATATAGCTTAATGGGTAATTTTATCTAGCTTTTTGAATTACATGTACTTTACTTCTGGATTAGCCATTTATGTTTAACAATGCTACATGTAAAAATCCAATGTGTTCTTTTGGGGAACTATTGATTTTATGCCCAGATAATATGCATGTCCCTTTTTATGCCCTATGCTCCACGCTCACTTCACCACTACACTATTGCAAAATATAGAAAGTAGTAAGTATGTTATAGTTTTTATTACCTATCTACAAAGAAAAGTAAAAACAAATATTTTGAGCTCCTTAGAAGGTCAACACCTCGGCATAAGGGATTACTTAAACAAACATTTAGTATAATAGCCCACCTTTAAAACAAGCACCTTACTGTGGTTTGCAGTCTGATTGGTGTCATGAATGCATCCTGATTGCAAGCATTCCTATTAACATGTTAAGAGTTTTGATGCATGGAGCAGGGGGTCAGGATGCTTAACAGATTTCTGGGCGCTTCTTGAAGCAGCTGCTTGGCTCTCAACTGCCTGAGCACTACACAGGAGCCACAGGGGCTGACTCTCAATTAAAGTGGCCATTAATTACTAAAGGAGTTTTAATCATTCAAGGACAGATGGTGAGCATAGCATGGAGATCATTTTACACCTTGGCTGGAGGTTACAAGAATCACTTTTGCAAATATGGATTATTTTGGAGTACTTGTCCTATGTCTTTTTTAACCCTGTATTTTTTGTGTATCCTTTTAAAACTACTAAAATATATATTTGAAACGATAAGGTATTTAGCTTATAGCAAATGTATCCATATATGTTCTTCTGATTTAGCCTAATGGTGATGACCTAAGAGGCGACTTGGCCAAAGCACTGTCCTCCTCTGGCCCCAGGCTGCACATCCACATCCATCTTCATTTGTACTCCCTTAATTAGCTTTGACAGTGAACTCAAGCATGGCTGAAAAATACCCTCCTTTTAGTAAACACTGAATCAGAGACACATGTTCTCAACAATGGAAACCCATTAGCCATTTAGGATGAATAGTCAGAGGCCAGTTGACATTCCACACCTTTTTAGGAACGATCCGCCAAGCTGATACTGTCATTTCAACTCAAGCAGGGCAATTTAAGTGGAATGCAATGGTTGGAAAGTTTCTTTTCAAATGATAATAAGTAGCAATTTTTGGAATGTTAAAAATATTCTACTTTGCACATGCCAGGGTTATAACAGCTTGACTATCGCCCAAAAACAGTCTACCAAGTGATTACACCCACTCAAAGTTACACAGCAGACAAGCGCTCGTCAGTGGCCGCTCTCATGTTGGGGTTTATTAGTTTGCTCTGGCCGTGTAGCAGGAAGCTGGTTCATCAAACAGGAGTCAGCAGCAGCAGCAAAGGGTGCTTGACAGTGTGGCTTCTTCTCCAGAGCTGAACTGCAACACTTCAAAAGGCCTACAGTCAGTCTTTATGGGGGGCTCTAATGAAAAGCATGGCATGAGCCACAGCTAGCTTTTGATTCTGGTAGTAAAGAGTCATTCTTGAGTGAGTAAAGGCTATGAGAGAGGAAAGATGTGAGGGCAGGGAATAGACAATAGTGATGTAGCCCACAGCAATGTTCATATGCTGAGAGAGGATGATGTTGGTGAGGAAGATGGTGAGTGATAAAGGTTAGCACAGATGCTTCTTGTTATTCCTGCCTCGTGTGGATCACATCCCCACTGCTGTCCAGCCTTTCAGGTTTTTATTGTCTATGACCTGTCTCTCCTTTCCATCTCGTACAGCAGATACAACCTTTAGGCAGCTAAATATAGGGGAAAAACATGCAATGTACTATAACCATTCTGAATATTAGATCACTGTTGATATTTTGCTACATGTTACAGTAAATGGTTATGGCTGCATTGGCAAACACTGACCGAAAGATTCAACTGAACTTTTTGTTTCTTTATATGAACATTACATATAATTGGACAATATAAAAAAAAGTGAGCTTGTTTATAATATCACAGTGATGCCACCTTTATTCCCCTTATAGATACAATGCAATATGAGCTCCATGCTTCGGCAATTTAGGATAAGGCTTGTCTACTTATAGTATATGGAATGCAAGGCCGGGGAAATGCTGATTATAAAAACATGATTATAGCTGGACTTTTCATTATTAATGAGAAGAGGGCTTTTCAGCACCAGGGCCCTGTTGCGAATTGTCAGTCAACCCTTAATGAAGTTGAATAGTTGTACTACCATCTCAAGGGAGGCATGTCACACCCACAAAGGAAAACAAGCGCAGTGCATGCAATTTAACAAGCACTAGACCTATAAGTAGAGACACCTATAATTTAAAATAGGATCATTACTGTCGATTCTAATAACACAACTAATTAGCACTGCTCTACTATGATAATTCCACATGTTCACATCTGCAAAATTTACCAGTGTTCGCTCATTACATTCTTTGGCAATCACCACACATCATTAATTGTGCCCACCTGATAATCACTGGATTTTGTGGCTTTGATATCCATCTTGCAAATTCTGAGTGACGCTATAGGTGAAAACTAACTTCTGTTTACCAACTGCAGACTGTTTATGTACACAGAGGAAACGGCTATAAGCAGCATAGGGGATCCACTGAGAGAATTATACAAAAAGCAGCAGTACACAGTCGCTCGGAGCTATGAGTCATTCTCTATATGCCAAAACACGACTGGGTTTACTGCAACTTGATGGCTGTATGTAGCAATATTTGTAATTTATAAATAAATGTATACTACAAATAGATTATTGTTGTTTGATCAGCTTAGCAGAGACATGCCAATTAGTTTGCATGGATGGCAGAGGATACTTTTAATTTTACCAGGAACTTCTAAAAACCGACAAATTTGAATTAAGCTGTTTAAAAACGTTAGCTGTACTATCAACAAAGTGGTAAGAGAAGGAAATAGCACAGTGAAGCTCGGAGAGCACTGTGTAGCAAATTAAAGCTACTATGGTGGACCAGTGAGAGTGCGGCTCATTTCATAGTACACCGAATTTGGCAATTACTGGTAATGGCAGCTCACACCACGATGAGGAAAAGATTGATCCAGACAAGCCAGGCTCTGTTTTCTTTGTTAAAAGTAATTAATCACTGTGACCAGGAATACAGCAATGAAGGTGATATGTAGTTCCACCAGCAAGTGTAGGCCTAACACATTCAGATCCCCCAGCAGATGCATAAAGTAAGGAGAGGATGCCAAGAAAAATGCTGCAAAAACGGAATAAAGAAAAGTGGGAAAGACAGTGGTAACATATGCACCCTGCACTGCATTTATTTTCATTCACATGCATGCATCCTGGAAGGTGCAATCCATCATTGGGCCTTATCCACACCCACTGAGCAAGAACTAAAAAGGGAAAAAGAAAGTTTTACAAAATCAGAGCGCTATAATAGTTCTCAATTTTAATTCTACTGGTGCTCTGATGCTTGCTTACTGGCTTCAGGGATACTTTTTGTGGTTGTTCGTAATGAAGCCAGACTTCTATACATGCTTTAATTTGTTGCCACCTAAACGTGCACCCTGTAAATCTTATTAGCTCACATGCATACTGTCCTTGAGCTGAACAATGCTTAGCCCCCCACCCACTCCACTGCAGTGATAACAGCAGCAGAGGCCCACCAGCGGAGACATACAGTAGCCCTGATCAATAACATAGTTCTATGCACACACTCTCACCGGGGAGCCGAATGCTGCAGCAGAAGCTGGAGGTCTAAAGGGAATGGGCGTCACTGGCGGTGGGGAAAATTGGATGTGAAATGGTGAGAGAACTTGAGTAAAAAGGGCAATAGTATAGTATAGGCATGAGAATACTATGGCTGTGTGCTTGAGTCATATTTCTGTCCCTAAGCCGCGGAATTGAGAAGGGCAGCAGCTGCAGCCGAGAAATAGCCATGCGCTGTGAAAGTCCTCATTGAAGTGTTGCTTGTGCAGCCCTATAGCCCCAGACGCTAATGGAAGCAGAATCCAGAGACGCCTTGGTGTCAGTACCTCTGCTGAGAAGAATACTAAAATCCTCCCTGTGTGCTAATGATTACCCCCAAGCAAAGTCCGCAACACCACTTTACAAATGAACATCAGCTAAATGTGCACATTAGCACACTCTCCGGACACCTCGGTGCACAGTATACACACATCTGTATACCTGGAGGACATTGTTAGCTAATAAGAGGAAGGATTTGGTGGCTAAAGCACCAAATCACCTTACTGTATTTTTTATCCTTCTACATGTAGTTAGGGAACACACTTAGAACTATTGCTAATACTGTGTTTAGAAACAGACATGCCATGATAAATGACGAAAAGGCACTGACCACTCCCATATTGTAGGAGTGTATATGAATTACCTATCTGGCAACCCAGGGAGTGGTGACCCCAGTCAATGAAGCCAACCACAGCACCATCATTTACTGAGCTACCAACCCGTTTGAGACCCCCGCCATAACTCACACACATGTACAAAGGCTATGTTTTACTATACCCACGAGGATGCTCCATTCACTCACCTCTGGCCATTTCAACCGAATGACCCAGACCCAAATCTAATTCTAAACCTTCTATAAGCGGGCGCTACCCAGGAGGAGCTCCATTTCTTTTTGTGGCTATAGGTCATAGTGCATTGTGGTTTCCACCTTTATAAAAGCACACACATACTTGATGCACGTACACCTCTTAAGCTGAACTCATAACTTATCATTAGATGGCCCGATCTGAGTGATGGTCTATTAAATAACCACAATACAGACAGTGGAACATGTTACATCATGCTCACTGAGGTAATTATGAAGGATGACCAGAAGCTACAAATCCATTTTGCCTATGTTGTGAATGTGAATCATTTTATCAGCACTGTGGTAACTTAAGACTATATAGCTCCTTAATGTCAACATATAAGTGTAGTTTCATATTCTGCTTACATTCAACACTTTCAGTTCTGAAAAATATGTTGCTAGATATTTCCTAACTATATCCCAACACCACCCATACTGCATCATTTATCATGTTGCAGCATTAAGATAACATCCCGCACTAAGCCATCTTCTGGTGCGAGTCTATGAATAAACTTCCTAATATCAGCCGGTGATGGCTCATTATGCCGGCCTATCATGCTGGGGTTCCTTTAAAGTGTTTTCTCTCCTGGGTAAAAAAATACATTACCCCACATACCACTAGTGCTACTATGTTTTTTTTTTGTGCTACCGGATTAAGAACTTGTATTAAACATTTTCCAGCTTCTTTTCCCCAGAGTCAGTGGAGATGAAGAGAGCTGTAGAGTGTTCACAGAGAATCACATTGAACCTGTAGTGGCTCATGGGAACTTCCTCTTCCTCTGCCAGGGGTCTGAAAGCTAAACAACCCCGAGGAGAAGTCCAGGAAAACTCACATCCACTGTACAAACATGGTCTGCACAGATATGGTGGAGCTGTTTACAAGGCTAAGCCTGCAAATAGATCACAGCTGATCAAGGGATCCTTCTATTAGGTGCTGTAAAATCACATTGCAAGTACAGTACTTAAATATATTACATATTGCCATCAGTCCAGAGTACAGAATTATCAGCCCAAGCCAAACCAACTAATTTTAAAATTATGTATAAAAGTACACAATGGACAATGGTTAAGACTTCTGTCTAACAGCAGAGTTCAGTGCTTGGTCCACTATCTTTCTCAGTGGAGTCTGCATGTTCTCCTTGTGTTACTGTAGGCCATTTCCAGATATCTGATTTTTTTTCCCATTTTCCAAAAGAATTGTTAAATTTAAAAAGCCTATAGTGAATGAATGTGAGGTTGGATGCCTGACTGTCTCTGGCCATGTCTCTGTGTCAGCCCTGCAACTAAGTGCCCTTTGTTCTGGGAGCTCCCTACTTAAGGCTCATAGTTATTGGCATAGGCTGCAAGCACTTGTGATAAATGAAAATATATTATCACACACTCTTCTAATAACAAATGAGCTTTTGATAGTGCATTGGAATGGTTCTCATATTTCAAAGCAATTTGGGTATACTATGCAGCTTAAGCCTTGATGTTATGTTAACACATGAATATAAAACCAATTAAATCCACCACCTTCAGTCATAAAACAATCCAACCTCATCAGTAAGGCTTCACAGCTGCTCAAATGAAACGTAAAATTTCCTGACAGTGCTGGGGTGTGGTGCAGGCGTGTGTCTCCGAGTGGTCTTATTAAAGCCGTTGCCAGGAGAGACTGCAGTAATTACTCAGTGGCTCACAACACCTTTTGGACTTTGGGCCAGATTCGATGTGCTGCTCCAAATGTCACACACCTTAGCTGGCAATTAAACAGTGCTCTCCCCTCACAGACGGTTATAAAAGGTTTCCTCTACTGAAGAAAAGCTGAGAGGGATCCTTATAGCAAAGGATCACATTATGTCCAAAAAGAGGATAATTATTATATTATACTGTTATAGCAAATTGGAATGACAGTGTCTTTGTAATACAATTTTAAAAGACATAATAAACTGATAACTGCAGAATCATGTTAGCATCATTCATTTTCTTAGACTTATTCATGTTAAGGGGTCACGGGTGACTGAAGTTATAAGTATATGACAGTAGTATACATATTAACTATAGGCCTTGGCTGGGGTACACCCTGGACAGTGGCCCGATAGTTGCAAGGCTGATATAGAGACAGTGATTTACACTCACATTCATTCATTAGGTGCAATTTTAGAGGCACAAATGATCCTACCACATGCATGTCCTAAGAAGGACAAAAGCAAGCTGATGTGCCTGGAGAGAACCCAGAGTAACACAGGGAAAGCATGCAGACTCCATCCAGATTACCGACACATCCAGTGTTGGTCAGCTTGAGGATTGAACCCACAACCTGGTGCCCCCAAGTACACATCAACAAATATATTTGTCAAACTAGTGTAGAACTATTTGTTGCTAATTGACTCAAAGCACAAAGGTCAGTTACACCTGCAAAAGCAAAGTCAGACAAGATCTCAAGGCTCATTCATTGATATAGAGTCACAGCCTGCTAACCCCGATGTCACGCTGCAATGTGTGTATAGTCCAATTAATAAACCACTATCTGCATGCATGTCACAATGGCAGCTGCCTACCACCCCTCCTTCTTCCTGGGCACGGCTACAACATGGTGCTCAGTGTTTATGTCACCTCTTAATTGCATTTCCCCCCCACAGTAGAGGTATGGCATTGTGCAGACGCCCCGAGGAAGAAAAAGAAGGTCAGGCTGCCAATTTAGAGCTGGCAGGTCGAGAGTAGCAGCGGCACTTAGTTTCGCTTGAGAAGAGAACGGAGGGCTGCTGCTCATCTATGGAAACCAGGACAAACAAAAGAGATAAGTGAAGGGGAAAGGAAGACAAATCCCCATCCTCTCTGTGCTGTCTTTGGGCTCTGGAGAATGACATGGGCTTATACAGAAGCACCACACTGCACTGCCTACCTGTGATTGAACAGGGACACCACAAAGCAGAGAAAGGCATTCTGCAAAGGACAATTTATAATGGGTTAAATCACTGAGGATATGTAAAGCAAATATAAATGCTCTGGTCTGGAAGATGAAATTGCTTTATGGACTCAATCATTTTTATTAACAAAAATACAGACTTTTTGGTGATATAATAGTGACCCAAAAAGACACAAGATAATAGAATTTTGGTCCATATAATCCCATTTGTTACAGGTGAAAAAAAGCACTATAAAACGCAACAAAAGAAATACTATTCTGTGCTTTGAGCAAAGGTTTGTGCCTCAGTTGTGTCTGCCCTGAACAGATATGGTTATACTTTCAATAGATTTCCATTTAGGAGTAATTTATATTAAATCTTCTCACTGGTGGGACAATAGTTGAAGGGGAGGGAAGCACAGAGAAAATCAAAGCATGAGTGGGCAAGGATAGTAAAACGCCACACAATTTGGGGCAGGATTTTTGAAACACAGGGTATGCAAGTATATGCATTTCATTTCTAGACTTAACGCTATAGAAATTGACTAACAATGTGACACTGAAAAATAATAAAGATTGTAACTAACTAAAGACTATTTATATATTTACAAAGAAAGATATGCATCTGACCAGGCAATCTGAGCCAACTGAGAATTGCACACCAAAGGAGCAGGGCTACTTAAGAAGCAGGCGGTATAATCTCTATAGATCCCTATATTTGCATTCCAGTGTGTCTGGCTTAGGCTGTCAGTCTGTCTCTCTGCATTTCTGTCGGTCACAACCCAAATGTTACAGCAGCGAGTGGAGAGGACATGGCAGCTCTGGTCAGAAGTTCATCATGGGTCAAGAACCGGGTCCCACCCGAGAGGATGTTTATGGAAAAAGATGTTTTCTGAAAGCGCTCAGGCATGAAGGTCTAGTCTTATTAATGCAAATATCACTGTGTTATACAATATAGAGCTCACAGGCTAATTGCTAACTGATAATGCTGTAACACGCCATTGGTCCTATGAGCCACACTAGTCATAGATCAGGCGTTGAGGGTGGAGGCAGGGGAAAGAAAGTGAAAAAGTTAGGTCAGACATCATAAAAAACACCCATCATTCTAGAGCTGACCTGTTTGACCTGGATAGAGGGCACACAAAAACACTGTTATACTATTACAAATGTAGCCATGTGAGTCTTGCAGCTGCCGCTGCCATTCACTTTGCTTTTCCTAAATCCAGAGAAACAATGTCTGTAATTTGTCACTTTGGTTAATTTCAGAGTTACAGTATATTTACCACTGTGTGCAGTGCAATAGCAGTAAAGATGAAGTTGAAAACATAGATAGTGGAAAGTAACAAAATGCCCAAATCCTGATCCACTCATGAACCCTCAATGGCCAGCACAGCAAAGGACACAACCACTACTGGGAATCACCAACGCTCAGCTTTCAACTGGGCTAAAAGCTGGGGAAGCTCTTTGAACATGGTGCCTTGTGCTGAGAGACACTCTGTGTTAGTCCAGAGGGACCCTATAGCCAGACTTCACTTGCTTATGTTTTTTAATATACAGCCACCAACACAAAAAAGATAAATACGTTTAAAAAAATATATATTTGGAAATATTTTTCTGTGAGCGGTGTCCATAAAAAGGCTTGGGGTTTCAATGCCCAAAAGGACCTAAGGAAGACATCGTAGGTAATTTCTGCATAGATACAAATCATATTAACACAAAATATAGATGCTGTTTCTAGCTCTGCCCTCTTAAGGCCTCCCTTTACATCCTTCAGGCAGCATTTCTTTGGGGATCAGTCCCTTTCAGAAGAGCTCATTCTGATTATTCTGTATCTTCATGGTCTCCGAGGAGCAATTACGGCTGCCCTGTCAAATACCATGATGCTCAAAAGGACCTGTGCACCGCCTAAGGGGCCCTTCCCCACCTTTTGAAACACCAATTGCAATCTTCTGTGAAAGTTGGCACACACTGGCCCTTGAATTCTAATGAACAGAGCATGAGACGATACAGGGACAATAATGAAAACAGCATCCGAGTCAACAGTGGGATGCACCTATAGCTCAACCTATCAACCGCTAATGTCACCTTAACCCCTGCAGCTGCACCTTTCACAGACCCCCTCCATCCATTTTGACCCCCTGTGCAGCATGCCTTATTAGTGCAGGGCATCTAATACTCCTTCCAGGGCAGACCCGAGTATTGCCCACACCCACCCATCTGAAGAAGTTGCCACCAATGACGACTCTATTCAATCAGACTTCTTGCCAGAAGGTTAGGGCGCACAGCAGGGCCAGTCTAAACGCTCCTCATCATCAGCTCAGCATGCGATTTTGTAAGTGTGATCGCCATGTTGGCCCTCAACCTTAATTAGCTCCCTCCTGAGGTCACAATGGCAACACAGCGAAGGGACCATTCAAGGCAACACCCCACACCCCAGGTCCCTAAAGGGGCAAGTCAATTTAGGATGCCTGGAAAAAATGACAAATGACAAATGAACATTTTCCCAGAACTTGTTAAAACAGAATCATTATTGCAAGAAACAAAATTAATTTAAAATTTTCCACTTGACTCCATACATGTCCCCATTTGGGTCTAGCCTTATTTAGACCTGTTTAACTCTGGGTTTCTCCCTGGTTTAAGTCTTTAACAAGTTCTGATTCACATCCTGTTTAACTAGTAAATTGTAAGATATCTTCTGATATTTAAGTTCACTGACATTGTAAAAATGGCTAACCACAAATGATCAATCACATATTTTTTACAAAATTTGAAATAGTAATCACATATTGCAAATTTTTCTAATGTAGTGCGGGTCTAATTAGAACGACTCCGACAGTATTGCAGTGCAGTAACTAGTGGCATGAATATCACATGAGCTCCTTGTCGTTAGGTGTGATTGGCATGGGGCCTGTCACCTGGGTTCTTCTGACTATGTGTACTGCTAACACGCAGCATCCTTCCAGAGGTGCTATCATCGCCTGAGTTGTTCATGGCACTGCAGCCGTGGAGCTAATTATCAGGGCTGAACATACTGTAGACCAGTCTGGATAATGTAAATGTCAGTATATGTGATCAAAGGCGTGCCGAGTGAGAAGCACAAAGTCGAGCCCTGGTTAAATGAAGGCTACATTCTTTCATACATGGGAAGTGCTAAAATATTTATACTCGTATTATCTACAATAATGGCGTTTGTCCAAATGTACATTCTTTCGGGGCTCCTCCCTCACCCCAGGCCACTTGTTCATAATATGTCAGGAGTGGAATAAGGATTTATTAAAGCAAACATTAGGGAGGTTAATGTGATTCAGACACCCTATTAAATTACAAATTAACAAATGTTAGCAGCAAAAAAAAAAATCTGGCATCACCAGCTGAAAAAAAATATTCTCATAACTTTATTTTACATTAAGAGTAAAAACAAAATAGAAAAAAATACATATTTTAGCTAGTGATTTTGAGTCAAATTTTGATTGAAGTAAAGTATGTTGCCTACCACATGCACAGCACCACACAATACATTTCTATAATAAATTTCTGACAAATACCCGTGTCACTGCTCCACATATTCATTTCTAAATTAATATACAATTTTAATTAGGATCTAATAGGCCACCGGCATGTTAATCGTAACATAATGTATTTTTAATTGCCCTCACTGCACCTTCTCCATCAAATCGCAACATTATAATAGTTCTGGCCTTGGTAAAGCTGTGCCGTGCAGTGGCTTCCCCTTCATGATGGAGAACCACGTGTCTCTTCTCCGATTCAGTTTTGGGAATAATCCAAGAGAATATCTGAGGAGATTTATAAAGTGTGCTTGTGGGGGGTGAGTAAACGTAGGCCCTGGTGCTGTGTGTTTCAATCAGATGGAGCGGGTGCAAGCACAGCACATTATTCTCCCCCTGCTCTGCATAGCGCTGTGCTAGCCTGTGTCCTCCTGCTGTATTAGCGTGATGTATGACCCGAGCGCTGTACTACGCCACCCCACACCACACACACTTCCTCACACACAAGTCTCTGCATGCGGCTTTTTCATTGCACCTGTCAAACTGTTATTCATCTCCCATTCGCCATCGCCCGCTCCCTCCTCTGCTCACACTTGCTTTATCTTCGCGCCCACCTCTCCATCTTTCTGCCTTATTGTATCCATCATTTTGGTTTTGTCATTGGAACTATTTCTGGGGGAGTGTTTTTCTTCTAAAAATACATAATACTACTGTAAAGGTTAATCCTGTGCCACTATGTCATGTTCTCATGCTGGTAATCAGAGGTATGAGTGGGCAAAGAACTCCTGTAAGAGTACTGTTACTGTAAGATCATATGGTAAAGATAAAATGCAGTCATCCAAATTATTACTTGTTTGAACATCTTTTTCTGTTAGTATTATAATCAGACAAACTGCATTTTAGGGATGCATATTTATATCGGCGAAACGCAAAAATACTTTATGGCTTCATGTTCGTCCGCGTCCGCAGATTGGCCGTGTGACCGCGATAACTCAAAAACGAAATGCCGGATCACTTTGAAACTTTGCAGATACTTAGACCCTATAAGGACGCCAAACTGTATCGATTTGGGTACA
>JAVQJW010122052.1:0-15685 GCA_036025195.1 Hypseleotris klunzingeri
TTCACTCAGCCAGCTATTAAGTAGCTTCAGGACTTTGTTTGAAAGCAACAGGGGAATCATCTGTAAGGGGTATAATAGCCTAGGGAGGACATTCATCTTAATAACAGAGACTCTACCAAGTAGCGATAAGGGAAGAGAGCACCACCTTTGTAAATCTGATTTTATGGCATCTAGTATAGGTGTGAAGTTAGCTTTAAACAACTGATGAAACATAGGGGTGATATGAATACCAAGATACACAAAACCAGACAGGGACCAGCGGAATGGAAAGGGTGTAAGAGAGTTAGTCTTTTCTTTAAGGCTGCCCAGGGGCATTGCAAGAGATTTCGAAAAATTTATTTTGTAACCTGAAAACATTCCGAATTGATAAATCATTTGGATGAGACGAGGAATAGTAGATGCGGGTTCTGACACATATAACAAAACATCATCCGCGTATAAGGAAATTTTGTGCTGAGTTCCACCAGAGCTAATTCCTTTTATTAACAGATCTTGCCTAACAGCCAAAGCCAGAGGCTCAATTGCCAGGGCGAAGAGGGCGGGGCTAAGAGGGCAACCTTGACGCGTTGACCGGTAAAGCGAGAAATTATTAGACCTACAACCGTTTGTGATGACTGAAGCCAAGGGGTTATTATAGAGCAATTTTATCCATCTTATAAATGTTTCTCCTAAATTGAATTTATGTAGAATATGATGTAGATAGGACCACTCAATACGGTCAAAGGCCTTCTCTGCGTCTAATGAGATGACCAAACTATCAATGTTCTGAGTTTGACATATATTAATAATATTTAAAAGCCTTCTTACATTGTGACTAGAACTCCTGCCCTTGATGAACCCTGTCTGGTCTTCTTTGATTATGAGGGGTAACACTTTTTCCAGCCGAAGAGCTAAAATTTTAGAGAGTAACTTAAGGTCCTGGTTTAGCAAAGCAATAGGCCTGTAACTAGAACAGTGGTCTGCATTCTTGCCCTTTTTTAGGATGACTGTGATATCAGCTTCTCTCAGAGACTGAGGTAGAGAGCCCGACGTAAAGGAATGCTCTAACATCGCCAGGAACGGGTCTAAAAGCAAATGGTGGAACTCTTTATAAAAGTCGCCAGTCAAGCCATCTGGCCCGGGCGCTTTTCCTGACTGTAATGTCTTAATTGCTAACAGGGCCTCATCTTTAGTAATAGGAGCATTTAATTCAGTCTTTTGAGCCTCCGAGATAGCAGGAAGAATTAGTTTAGACAGAAAAGCTTCCATTTCCACATGAGCCCCTGCAGGTTGTTCTGATTTGTAAAGTTGTGAATAAAATTCCCTAAAGGTAGCATTTATATTTTTATTATCAAAATAACGGGTGCCAGTAGTGTCCACTATTGAGGTAATTATTTGAGCGTCTGACTTGACTTTAGTTAAAAAAGCTAAATACTTGCTGGGTTTGTTACCAAATTCGTATAGACGCTGTCTAGAAAAGAGAATAGTGCTCTTAGCCTGTTGGGTCAGCAAAGTATCTAACGCTGCTTGTAGGGCACACTTATTTTGTAATAATAAAGGGTCAGACGATGATGTGAGTATTATCTTAATATTCTCTAAGTCCTTTTCAAGCCTTAATTGATGCTCTAATTGCTTTCGCTTTTTGGATGCAGAGTAGCCAATTACTAAACCTCTGATATATGTTTTAGAAGTCTCCCATAGTAGAGAGGAGTTTTCAGTAGACCGCAAATTTATATCAAAAAAGATTTTGAACTCCCTGGTCATGTACGAAATAAAATTCTCATCCCTCAGAAGCCGTGAATCAAACCTCCACCGTCTACTTCCAGCAAAGTCTACAGTAGCTGCTAGTTCCAGACAGACCATCGCATGGTCACTGACAACAATGTTACCAATTTCACAGGAGGACACATGTTGTATTTGGGATTTGGGGATAAAGAAATAATCTATACGTGTGTGGCATTTGTGAGGGGGAGAATAAAATGTAAATTGTTTTTCAGTTGGGTGTATAGTTCGCCATGCATCTGCAAAGCCCATCTCATCACAAATTGCGGATAGAGCATTGGCCTGGCTTGTTAGGGAGGAGCTACGTAAGGGATGTCTATCGATTAGGGGATTGAGAATGCAGTTAAAGTCACCCCCCACTAACGCCACAGATGACGATAGTTCTGTGAATTCTTGAAATGTTTTTGTTAAGAAATCAGGAGAATAATTTGGTGGGCAATATAGATTCATAACAGCCATTTCTACACCCTGTAGGACACCCTTAATTATAACATATCTCCCATATGTATCCTTGATGCAAGACGTTAATTGAAATGGTATTCTCTTACTTATGAGTATCACAACACCCCTGCTACTGGTTGTAAAAGAAGAAAAATACACCTGATTTACCCAGCCAAATTTAAGTCTAAGGTGCTCACTATCATTGAGGTGTGATTCCTGAAGCAATGCCACATCAACCTTTTCTCTTTTTAATAAAGCAAACACTTTTCGCTGTTTAACCTTTCCTCGCAATCCCCTTATATTCCAAGAACAGAATTTGACCTTATTACTAGACATAATCAAGGTTAATAATATTACATGTCAATAAACAATGAAAATTACCCATTTTCAACCACCTGAGGCTGCACCATAAAATGTACATTCAGATCAGCGCTGAGCATAACAATTAACCAAAAAAATAAAAATAAAAACATTGAACACAAAAATTCACAATAGTGAGAAACAGTAGTAGAAAGAAAAATTGTAAAGTAAAATAGAGAATCATAAAATGAAAGTTCTTTTGTGGGGAGACTTCCCCCAGGTTGTATGGGGGCCACCTTCTCAAAACGCACCCTTGAGGGGTGCATAACCACTTGCCAAAAATGACACAAACCGTGGCAGGAACATAGGCAAGCGCCCATAACTAAATGTGATGTATTTCCCCTCTTTCTCAAATAATTTTAGTGTAAAACAGGAAAATACAAAATAAAGAATAAATTGGATTATACACAGGTAAATATATTAGTCCAACTGAACACGAGTCTTAACAAACTAGCTATATAAAAGTACACATTGTATGACCCACCGCCTTATATCAGATGAATGACCCTCATTTCTGGACTGCTACGCTGGATACGAAAGAGAGTGCCTCAGCCGGCGTGAGGAAAGTTTTCTTTACCCCGTTGATCGACACCTGCAGCCTCGCTGGGTAGAGCATGGAGTAGTCCGCGCCGACTTCCCTTAGACGTTTTTTAGCCTCCATAAATTCCTTTCGTCTCCGCTGCACCGCAACAGAAAGGTCGTTAAAGAAAGAAATCCTCTTGCCGTCCAGGGTGATATCGCCCTCCGCCGCTTTCCGCCGCGCTGCCGCCATCACTCTCAGCTTATCTGGGAACGAGTGAAATCTGACAATGACCGGGCGAGGCCGCTGGCCCTCCCCGGGCTTGGGTGCAAGGGAGCGGTGTGCCCGCTCAAGCTTTACGCGGCCACCTTTCATATCTACGCCCAGGAAAGTCGGCAGCCAGTGTTGAAAAAACTCTAAAGCATTTTCACCCTCTTTGTTTTCTGGGATATTAAAGATACATACATTCTTTCGGCGGCCCCTGTTTTCCAAATCGTCAATGTGTTCTGCGAGGGCCTTGACTCTATCCTCCAGGGCTTGTGTCTTAGCTAGGAGAGGCTCGTTAGCCGTTTCAAGCTGTAGCACTCTAGCCCCGGTTTCATCCAGACGCTCATTAGCCCTCCTTAGCTCGTTTGTATGTGTTTCGACTGTCTTTGCCAGGGGGTCTAGCTTTTCACTTATTTTCATCATGATCTTATTTGTCATTACCTCGAATGCTTTAGCAATCCCAGGGTCCAATTCGGGTTCAGGCGGGTTGGAGTCATTGTCATCATCTTGTTCGCCTCGTTGAGCTAACACTGTAGCCGAGGTGTCTGTAGCTTGTTGATCCAATTTCGTATTTTTGCGTTTAAAGTTAGGCATGGTGTCCTGTTGTTTAGTCCAGAAGTGTTCCAGGGTCATAATACAGCGTCAGCATTTGCAAAAAGAGGGAAATTTCGAAAATAATATTGCAAAATATTTGGGCGCTTGCAGAGCTCCCGCAAACACGTCCGTCCCCTATGCCGCCATTACCACAAGTCCATTCTGGTGTTTTGATAGTTTGGGGAAAGACACCGTGTTTTCTAAGTCCAGGTTAAAAGTGGCATTGTTCGTAGAATGTTTTCTGTTAAAAAGTCTAGGCATCTTACCACTAGTCGTGATTGGGAGCGTTTGGTGAAGTCCCTTCTGAGATTCCAAATAAAAAATCTTTGACTTTAGCCTCTCGATCTCCTGGCAATAGATCCAACAGTTCATACAGGGAGAATTTGTTTGGAATTCCACCCCGGACATGTTGAATGAAGTTGTTCCACTCGTCAAGTTGTAAAATCCAAAAGATGTAAAATCCAATAAAAATGTAAAATATTTAGGATCACCTAAACAAATGTATAAAACAGAATCCAATGAAGAAAAGTGGAAAAATAAAAGGGAAAAAAACAGATTAAAGCAAGGCAAAGCAGAGAGAGCGGACACACGTCTGCTCCCCTCAAAGGCAGATATTAGATTAGATTATTATATATATAATTATTATTATCTCATGAATTTTTGCCCAGAGATCCGGGCTAGTGTATAATTAATGGACATATTGAAACTAGGTCCAAGGTGTGTGCGTTAAATGCAAAAAATTACTTTTACATAAGAAAATTCCACAAAACCATTTACATGTGCATAGGGGAATTTTGCTGTCCTGACGTCGGTTTGCGCAATCTTTGTGATTCCAGTCTAAAAATGTTGCACAAACACCACTCGAGATAGATGGCCAGGCTGACAGTGGGGATGTATACAGTGATCAACATTAGAAATAGAATATCTAAGGGCTTAATCCAGCCTCTAGTAACAAGATGTTAAGAACTTACTGATACTCCATTAAGAGCACTGTTATCACAATCTTGAACTTAAAAACTTTCAATCAAGTTCCTGGATAACTTTCAAATGTGTTGATGAAAAGAAAAATTGTATGTGACAGTTATGATGCAGCTTATTTATGGTGCATAGCGTAAAGATCAATAAAATAACTGACTTCTCAGCAAATTTGTGAATATCAAGAAAAAAATATTGACAACTTTCATACTTCCAAATTGAAGTGAATATTCAGTAAAAACAGATCCGACATTTAACAACCTTAGGCTCTGTTCAAATTACAGGCTTTCCAGTGGACAAGCAGTATTGGTGAAGAGGTTTAGTTGAGCAGCAGAGGGTACAGTGATGGATTTTAAGAGGTATTTCATTAGGACTAAGAAAGACAAGATGGCGGCCCAGGCCTGCAGGGGAAGGAATGGAAAGCCCACTGGACTGCATCATCACTTATGTGCCTGACAGCTTAAGGTTAGAAAATCTTAACAATATAGACACTTCCCTAATTAAGTCCCCACTTGCTTTTGGAAAACTGATGATGAGTGGTGGCAAGGGGTATCTGGCTAATTACGGTTTTTAGACTTTTCGGACAGGAGACGAAATTGCTTTTCTAACAGAGTCTCTGGTGCAAGTATATAAGGTATATAATATATTGACGGGCTACAGTAGAAATATGTTTTATGAGTATGGCGCATGGTATTATAAATGTATATTCTGTAATTATATGTGATGATCAGGGAATGCACAGTTGTGTATTAGAAATCCTGTAGCATATTAATTGGATGCTGCTTTTATTTGGTTTTCCTTTTCCTCCCACGTGTGTTTGGGTCTGCGCACCATGCAGCCTCCTTCTATGCATGCACCCTCCGTGTGTATGTGTGTGTGTGTGCGCGCTTCCTGCGTGTTTGTGCCTGCACATCTCCGTGCATGTGTGTGTCTGTGAGCTCTGCGTGTATTCAAATGTGATCTGTGTACAAGTTTGTATGTGCGCTCGTGTGAGCAGTCCTGCGCGCTCTGAGCTCATGCTGTGACTGTAGACTGACCATATCACTATTCTGACTCGCCCCAAACCACCCCGCAAATAAAATAAAAATTCTCGGCCCGCGCATCCCTATTACAGATGTCACCGTAACTTTCAGATGGCGTAGCTGTCAGGTTGTCTGGAGATGTCTCCAATATGTCGCGGTTTGGTAAGAGTGCAAACTACTCGAGCCTTGGAGAGGTCGCAACGACTTCCAGTCACAGGAGTCGCAGAGAAGTCTCTTCCAGTGAGATACCCCCTTAACTTGTCCAGGCTATATCCTGCCAAAGGCTCAAAGTTGCTGGGATAGGCTCTGGCTATCCACAAATAAGCAGAAGATGAATGGATGAATGAAGAATGAAATGTTTTTATTTTTAATTTCAAATTTATTTATTTTTACTGATTGTTGTGTTTTTACTTTGTACTTGACTGTACTTTGACTTGACTGTAAATCACCTTGAATTGCCTTGTGTATGAATTGTGCTATACAAATAAACTTGACTTGCCTTGACTCGAGACAGGTACATAACACATGGATTTTGTGTCCCCCTGAGAAAGACACTATAGCAATCTCCTTCCTCAGTGCTCTGGTGCATGGTGGGAGCACTTTGCATCTAAAGTGCTCTGAGTGAATAGCATTACAAGGCCTGGCATTAAGAGAGAGTGGGGCTAAAGATCACTTTAAAAGACTCCTAAAGAAGCAGCACAGGTACTGGCTGCTCATTTATTGAACTATCACGCAATGGCAATGAATATTTATCTGGAGACATTTCTCGAATAAGTGGGTCACAGATTAAATATGCAGAATAATCACTACTGCAAAACCAATTACAGCAGAAGCAGATGCGCTGTTTGTTATCTTCACATATCGGGGGTCTTATAATACACTGGGACCGATTAGATCTCAAGTCTCATGATGTCAGCTTATATTGTGCTGATAAAAGAACTACGGACAGAACACTTGAAAAGAAATGATGTAAAAGTAAATGGGAATCTTTACAAGAGCAACATTCATTTAGGCAGTGGTTTATCAGTTATATAATGCTGCTTGTATCGCACACCTTTTACACATCTCCGCACTGTGCCAGAGAGGATATGAAGGAAATACCACCATGCACTCGTACTTGAGGCGATGTAGTTGGCTGTGTTTCAGACCAGGCAGCAACTAAAGCACCAAGCTGCACCACAAATGTGGGAAAAACAAATAAAACAGTCATAACTAAACACTGTTACAATAACATTCACATGATGAGACTTTAGCTTTTTCACTTGTAAACTATGCCTCCTAACGCTACCCTTTACATTAATCTTGGTTTAGGATTGACACAAAGACTAAACTGGTCACCACTTTGAGGTTTGATTAGCATCACAATTGACTAAACAACCATCACACCATTACCTATAAACTGTATTAATGCTTGTCACGTTATATTGTATTACCTACAATGCTGTCTCATTACCGATGGCAGGAGGTTATGTGATCGTCTCTGTTGGTTTGCGTGTTTGTTTGTTTGCGTGTTAGCAGGATTCCGCAAAAACTACTGCACGGATTTGGATGAAACTTTCACGGAAGGTCAGTACAGGCCCAACGAAGAAGTGATTAAAATTGGGTACATCTGCAATGAATATTAATTAAGTAATTAATGAATTAAGGATTCAATTTGTGAATGCAATAACACAAAAAGTTTTGGCCCAATCTTCTTCTAACTTTCTGAACAGTTACGAAGACGCTGAACTATACTGACTTTGGTATTTCTATGATGAATAGTAATTAATTAATTAACAAATTAATGACTTGGCGCATTTTATTGGACATGCATAGGGGAAATTAGCTGTCCTGGCGTCGGTATGCACTCTCCCTCCCCTTCTGTCTCAATATTAATTATATCACGCAGCTTCAGACAATTCATTAAAGCCAAATTAAAAGCAATAATATATGAATGTGCTATTTTGTTTTAAGTGTCAGGCAGGCGTTGTGGTTCAGGTTGAATCCTGTCCTTTTCTAGTCAGATTCATTCTTTATTTGTTTATTGGTTTTTAGGACACATCTTAGAAATTCTTTAATCTGCCATACATGTCCTCTCCCCCACAGCGTTGCGTCTATCCATAGTGCACATCATAAAGTCCTGCATGAACAAAATGGTCCATTTTAAATATTGCAAACTATTTAAAGCTTTTGCAATCCAGCAAGACTGAGCTCCCCATTCAGCCCCCTCTACTCTGTCATTGTGAATGTTCCTCTGCCACGTCCATCAGGGCCATTGCTGAGCACTCACTATTCACACAATCAATCTCACCACGGTGCACAAATGTGGACAAAAAGGACAAGTGTTGCTAACTCAAAGTAAAAATGCTGACTTAAAAATGCCCTTCTTGGAGATAAAAAAAGACACATAAGAGCTGACAAACAATACAACTGGTTAGTGCTCGGCGATATGACGATACATATCGTGGGGTCCATAGAAAAGTGTCTATTTTCTATTCTAAATTTCTCTTCTATCGTTTCTAACCTCATTTTAGTAATTATTAAAGCTAATATTTCATTAAAAATGCTACGATGAACGTATTAGAGTATGCATAGTGACAAGACAACACTAAGTTTATTGCTGCTTTATTTGATAAAACACATATGGGTCAAACCCGCTCATGTATTTTTATTTACCAAAGCACTTGTGAAAGTTACGTGAAATTGAAAAAAAAAAGCTGTCTGACCTTACTGCGCTTTCAGCAGGTCCACCTTCAAAAACATGATCCTAACTCCTGAACGTATAACAGACACCACTCGCTTCTTTTTATTCTCGTCTTTTTTATCCAATGCACACAGAGTGCTGCGCTAAAGACCGGAGAGACATCTCAACAAGTGCATCTGCAGAGTGCAAGGAAGCTGTGTAGCCTATAACAACAGGTCCTGTTAGGATTAGTGAAAATAACCCAAAACAAATAATGGACAGCCAGAAATGATGATAAATACAGCCTTTCAATAAAAACTTGCATACTTGACCAATTCATTTTATAACAGATTTTAATTTAGTTATAATTGACTATGGGTATATTGTGATATATATAGTTATCGTGAAATAAAACAGTCCATATCGTGATATATGATTTATTTTCAATATCGCCCAGCAATACATCTGGTGCACAAAAAAATGCATCAAAGGTTGATGAACTCTATTTTGCCTACACCCAAAAAACAGTGAGCCATCAGTAAGGGCTCATTATACTGAGAAGAAAAAAAGACGCTATCAAGACACAAAAATATTAAAATAACGCATTTTTTCTTATTTATGTAATAAATACTGTTTCAAGGCAAACTGAACAACAATACACTAAAAGGTGAATACCCTCAAATAAATAAACTGTTGCTTTATTCAAAGCAACTGTCTCATTCCTGATGTATGCATATGTTCCCAGTACTCTGCTTTTCATGTACTGAGAACATGCTGAGCTCCAGATCTTGTAGAAATTGGCCACTAACAAAGATCTAGAATATGGAGTGCTGTGGATTTACAGCATTTGATGACACTATTCAGTGATATGCAAATACCATTCCCTGCTCCACACATACTTTCTCTCATGTGAGCTTTTTGAAATGTATTCATGCTCCACTGGAATAAAATCAACGGGTGTTCAGGGATAAAGCAGACAGACAATGCAGCATCAGTGCGGCATCTTATGTATTCATAGCCACCAGATGTGCTCACACCCATATGGGAAAAACACAGACTATGAGTACAGTAAGAGTAATTAACATCAAATCTAAAAACCCCATGGTGTTTGAGTAATCTTGTGCCGTTCGAAAATAACTAGCTTTTACCTTTCTCTGTCGGTAGGTGAAGAAATTCCACCTTGCTATACTCTCCATTATTTACACTGACTGAAGTAGTGGGCATGGCCCGCAGCAATATGAGGGCCTTAAAGGGACATACATCTAACCTAAGCTTTTTTGTGACTGCAACATAATAATTTGGTATAAAAAACACTACAATGAAATCCCTTTATTAATATTATTAAGTGTTAATATTTCACAGTCCATTAAAGCAAATTACCATATTTTCCCAATTTACACGGCATCAGTCTTCACTCCTCAGTCACTGGTGGGGTACTTCTGCAGCCATAGCTGCCCTATTGCAGTTTTATGGAAGTGTGGCAGCCATACCATGCCTAGCCCCTCCAACCATCTCTCAAACTTTGACTATTTAAATTACTTAAAAGTAAATAATCTTTTTTACTTAAGTTTATTTAAGTCATGAGTTACATGTGAAATGCTAATTCCATAACTAGTTTTAAATTATTACTGCTTACAGGTCCTGCACATGGACATCTAATTTATGTATTTTTATCACAGAAGTGCAAAGAGGACTGGAAGAACATTATTCCCAAGGGCCACTCACTCTTATTTTGTACTCCATGCTGTGAAAAGTTTCAAGTATTGATTCATGCTCAATCTCACTTCCGTCTCACCTTCAGCTGATATATCTTTAATGGTTGGTGTCCACATGATGGATTGATGCAAAGAGGTTTACAGTCTTGCAAGGTTCATTGCAGAGCTGTTCTTTCTATTCCGTATCATTAATAATATAAGCACGGGGCCATGGACCTTGGCTTCCAACTCAAGTCAATGCCTTTGGACTAACCTGGGTGAGAACTAATTTGACCATCACAAACTGATGCCCTTGAGTTTTTTAAGTGCAGAAATTCTAGGCCTTCTTTTGCTCCTAAAATCTTTTTATTGTTTTATTGTCTCCAAACCTGAATATGTGAACAGTCAATTGTACCAGTATATCCTCGGGGTATTTTTCCATTCGCCCTAAGCAATAACACTGCTACTAATTTCTAATTTCATCACTTATAATTTAATCAGTGCAGAAAGATGAATCACATGATTAATTATTAATTGTATTGCATGTGCTAAAGCATGGAAATTCATCTTCCTGAACAGCTGGAGAGAAACAATATCTTAGGGCATTGCCTTTTTTCCCCATTTTAGAAGAATTTACTAAAGTGAAACGGCAACACAAGTCAATATGTGTCAAACTAAATCAATCAGTTCGTTATAAATACAATTTTATTTTGTTGCATGAAGCGTTGTAGGCCACAATGAATTGTTTTAGTGTAGCTATGATTATGATTATAGGAAATGTTTAACTAACACAAAACCAATTAAGTGAAACCAAAGCCAAGGGGTATAATTCAGACTGATCAAATTACCTTTACACGCACTGCCTGTCTATCCTGTCTTACCTTTTGACTTTTAATACAACAAGGATTTCAGTCAGCCTTGTGTTTAATTATCCTTCATCTCCTAAATCCTCTCATTAATGTCTCAGATCTCACATGAAGAGCTGAACAGATCTGTGGATTTAAAGCATCCTGCTCTGAACAATCATCAGTCCTATCTTCACACTGTCTCTTATGAGGTAACTACAGAGGACCAGAGGTTCAAAAACAAAAACAAACTTCCTAAGAATTTTGATCTGAGATCATTGCTCCATTGATTATTGGTTCACTGGTCTTAGATTTGGCCTGCTTTTTTATAATAAACCAAATAAAACCCAAACAAAGAAAATACACATATGCCAAAAGTACATTTGGCGGGTGTGCATGGCTATGAAGCTTTAGTTTCTTTTCCTAAAAGTGAAAGAAATAGACACAAAACTGCATCTGGATGGACACACAAATAAAGAACTAATCAGAAAAACAGCAATGCATAAAGCCCACCCCACTAGTATTAACTACCTTCACTTAGCCAAGTGTGTAATATTCTGTACACTCACAAAGAATGCATAAAGACAACAACCCTTAAGTTTACATTTTAAGTATTTAAATTATAAATTGTTTGTAGTAATCAAATATAGAGACTGTGTAGTGCTATCTGCCCATCAAAATATAGATTGTATGCAAAAGTTAGGTAAGTCAGTTCAACATTACTGCTCCATTTTCCATGTGGCATGTTTGGAAATTCGGGCAATTGAAGACTTTGTTGTTTTGTTAAATTTATGTATAATAGATAACTTTATTTTGTTGCCTGGAAAATAAATGGAGAACACAAACGCAGGCTTGGTTTGGTGAATTCTAAATTCAAAACACACTGAAAAGTATATCAGTCAAGAGATTTTATATTAAACTCAATATATCATGGTGCCAAGGAAAAAAAAGTTTGGCCAGAATAATAAACAAATAGTGTAGGGCTATGGGCGGTTTGGTCGTTATATACTCAAGACACGATATATTTTCAATCTGTAGCAGACGGAGGACAAACCGTTGGAGAGGAGGGATTAGGCTTGTGAATTACTGATAGAATAAAAGCCTCTTGTTGTTGCTTTGTAATTGTCTCTGCCATATTTACATGTTAAAAAATGGAAATCTTTTGTTAGGTGCTGGCATGAAAATCGCTCTCCTGTGAGTCAGCAGTGATGTTAAATATTCATGACTTTGTGTGGAAAGCAGCATTTGGGGGCTGGGGTGCCACTGTGAGGAAGTAAGCGAAGGCGTGGATTAGACGAGGTGACAGGGTTGATGAATACAAACATTTACAAGATTATGTTTTTGATCGGAATAATGCTTTGCGGGCAGATTTATTCCAAGTATTGGGGAAATTATAATAATCCCATCAAAATGTCACCCATATGGAATCTTGACATGGATACACAGAGTAATACCCAGATCCAGGGTGGCATTGAGTTTTCTACAGTAGAGATGGGATTGATCTACAAGGTGACACCTAGTCTAAGAACTGTCAATGGAAGGTTAGTGGCTCTCCACAACTGAGCATATAGAGCGTGCACTAAGCCCCCTGCGCAACCATGCCCCCGGCAATCAATGTTTTATGAGAATGTTGTCAACATTAGCGGAGCTGAAATTAGAAAACAAGCAATGTGCAGAATATCGCTGTAACAATATAAATTACAATGTTTGGATATCTTTAATAAGGCTATGGATGGCTTAACTGTATAAAGTCAAAACTAAGACAAAGAATATGATATGAATATGATATGAAAATCTCTCACGGGGACTTCCGGTGACGCCATGGTGGGAGCAACAACGTAAGAGCAGGGCTCCGTCAGAAAATTCTATAAAAATAATGACAACTGTAAACTTTGAGAACCTTCAGATTTGTTAGTGGTTGTAAAACAAGATGAGTACGTCCACACGACAGAAAACGTCCAGTAAACAAGGGACTTCAAAAGAAACAGATGATAAACAACAGAAATCACCCAGTCCAGATGACGCTAGCTTAAATGCTATTAGCCGCCAGCTAACCAGCGAGGCCACACTTTTAGAAGAGATCAAGAAACTACGTGAAGAGAACAAAGAGGGCCACGGTCAAACTAAGTCGTCCTTGGACCGCTTGGAGCAGGCTGTGGCAGATATTAGAAGCCAGATTGGTGAACACGAAGAGAGAATTATCGGATTGGAAGAAAGGATAAGTATGGTTGAAGATACGGCGGCCATACAGCAGAGGGCGCTCCGACATTTGCTTCGACGCGAGACAGAACTTACAGCTACTTGTGATAATCTCCAGAACAGACTGAGAAGAAATAATCTGAGAATCTTTCAAATACCGGAGGGGAGTGAAGGTGAAAATATGATTCAGTTTGTGAAAGTGCCGACACTTCCCTCTGACATTGATATTCGGATTGAAAGGGCGCACCGTTCACTTCAGTCAAATCCTAATGACCCCACGGCGCCTCCCAGGGCTATCATAGTAAGATTTTTGGATGCAGCAGTAAAGGATCGGGTTCTACAGCGAGCGTGGAGTCAAGGACAGGTGTCGTTTCAAGACAAACGGATCTTTTTTGACCAGGACTATTCTCCAGAAATACAAAAAAAGCGAGCCAAAGTCCATGTGGTTGTAAAACAACTTAGACAAAATGGCATCGGGGCAAATGCATGTACCCAGCGCAACTTAAACTCAAATTGGACTTGGGAGAAAAGATCGTCACTACGCTGATGAGTGCCGCCGAAGTTTTGAAGGATCTGGGCATTAAAGTGCACTGCGGGGAAAAGGAGCGCATCGAGGTGAGACAGGGAAGGATGGGCCCGTAGTGCGAAGAGGAGAGAGGAGGTGCTGTCGTCATCGGACTTTAAAGCCATTATGCAGGAGGAAGACTAACTTGCTGGAAATAAGGTAGAAAAATTTTATAAAATAGTGAATAAAAAACAAAAGCTCTAACAAATATTTTTTTAAGAGCAATTATAGTTATGTGGACTGTTTGGAAGTAGAAGGTTATTTGTCTTTAAAAAAAAAAAAAAAAGAGTTGTCAAAGATAATTGAAAATATTTAATTTAAAATTTTGACGGGGACAGTTTTCTTTTTTGGGGGGGAATATGAGTGTACAGCACTCAATGAGACCTCTTTTACATGTTAGTGTATTACTGGTCATAATTGCACATTCTGTGCTACTAGCCACAGGGAGACCAGGTCACCACTCCCTGTCCCATTACCAACGGGAGTCAGACATAGTTTCAAATAGGATGCTGTGGCTCCTTGGAATTCTGGAAGTTCAGTTCTTCGTTGAGAATGTTCTTGTTTTGTTCTCCCTGACATGTAAGACCAAATGTTGTCTCCTTAAGTTTGCACAGCAAGGTTTTGTTTTTCTTTATTTTCCACCAGGTGTAGTTTGCAAAGTGACAAGGCAATACAATTTAATGAGAAACAATGACAATGTCTTCTATGAACATTATAACCTATAATATAAAAGGAATCAACAACCCTATAAAAAGGAAAACGATTTTAGGTCAGTTAAAAAAGATGCATTGTTCTATAGCTTTACTTCAAGAGACGCACTTATCAGAAATAGAACACCTAAAATTAAAAAGAGAGTGGGTTGATCAAGTTTACAGTGCTTCATGTGGAGGGGTGAAAAAGAGAGGGGTGGCCATATTATTTAATAAAACTGTATATTATAACAATGAAAGGTTTCTTGGGATGTGGAGGGTCGATATTTTATGGTAGTTGGTACAATTGCAGGACTTAAGATAACTATTTTAAATGTCTACGCACCAAATGAGGACTGCACACATTTTTTTAAGAAGATTGCTCATTTACTGGCAGAGTGTGGTGAGGGATTGATTCTTATAGGAGGCGACTTTAATTGTGTAGTTAATAATAAATGAGATAAATTACCCATAACAATTAAACCACAATCCAGAATGTCCAAAAGCTTAACGAATATGATAAAATAATTGGGATTAGTGGATGTCTGGCGTCTACTTCATCCGAGTGAAAGGGACTTTACATTTATGTCCCAGGTACATGGAAGTTTTTCAAGACTGGACTATTTTCTTACCTTAAAGAAAGATGCATTCCGAATTAAAGATAGCACAATTGAACCAATGACCATTTCTGATCATAGCCCAGTAACTGTAAACCTGGATCTGGGACTTGAAAATCTTACTAAATATTGTATGATTGTATTGGAGTCTCATTGTTAGCTGATACCCATCTACGAGAGGAAATTCAATCGGCTATAACTGAATACTTTGCCCTGAATGACGATGGTACTGTTTCAACAACAGTACTGTGGGACGCAGGGAAAGCCACAATAAGAGGTAAATTGATTTCCATAGGGTCCAGGCTAAAGAAAGAAAGACTGAAGAGACAATTAGAATTAGAAACGGAAATTAAAATATTAGAAAACTAGACGCAGGCTGTCGTAAACGACAGCAAATGTATATCGGCGGAACGCCCCATGCGTCTGCGTCAACTGCTATAACACCGACTGCCTTATGGCGGAGGAGGTGGTGGA
>JAVQJW010124018.1:0-11648 GCA_036025195.1 Hypseleotris klunzingeri
CTGTAGCTATTTTACTTGCAATTTAATACATTGTGCTGATCAAAGATCAGTATGTATTACATTGTAGCAATGACACACTCGTGTTGTCCAAGCTAATAGTAATCCTAGCTAATGCTAAACCACAGCTGTGACAGTTGGACAAGAAAAACATTTGACATTTGCAATATATTCAGGGGAAAAGAGCAGGAAATCCAGTCATAGAAGAGCACTGCTAACATTAGCTAGCTAAGCAGTTCCTGTCAGTGTACATCCATGGTGTGTTCAGCAGCTAACGTCAAGTGTAAGCTCCGTAAAACCGTAGACAAACCAAACACACAAATAACGCAAATAACAAATTCTGATATGCACACAATTATCACCTTTTGTTTGCTAGATCTTATTTCGCAGGTGTTTTAAAAAGCTTCATTGCATAGCTTGCAGTCACTCGGGTGAGATTTCAGCTTGAATGTATAAAGTAGGCTACAAAGATAACAGCTATAACAAATGCTCACAGAGAAACGATAACTATTACTACACAAAACCGAAAACAATCAAGCATACTGTAGCAATGACAACAAATAATTTGACATTTCCTAACCTGAGTGGGAGATGTCTTCAGACGTGCAGAAGGATTCGTATGAAGTTGCCTCGCGCATGCGTACTGCTTCCAAACCGGGTCAGCCCGTGCGTGCAGCGCGCGCTGCTGTGTCCTGTGTCCACGCTGCTTCTGGAGATGCACGTGCATTACTGTGCACACTGGGGGCTCAGGTGGATCTGAAATATGGAATATGAGCAGGAGCTATAATTACTAACTACCTCTGATTGAGGTATTTATTTTGTAGGCCATCTATTCACTGTTGAGATACAAGACCCACCCTGTGTTTCTACGACATGGTTATATTACAGCAGACATCAAATTTATGTCGTTTACTCTTTTTTGCCAATGATGTGGTGGTAGTCAGGCAGACAGGAAGTACAGCCAACAGATCCTGCCTTTGTCCCAGACTCAAAGCAACCTCTAACCAGCCAACACATGACAGTGGTTACTGATAATTCAATTATTCTGCCCAGAACAAATCAGGAGAAAATGTTGTTTAGTTGTAGCTTCGCAATAAGTGTTAATTGTAAACATTTTTCACAACTAAATTGACAACAGCCTTTTGATTTATTTATTGCTTTTCTCTGGGTTCTTGGTTTAAGCTGGTATTTGTGACACGTAACATTGTTTTTAAACCTAAATCTCTCTGTCATGAAAGGCTGTAGACATGCAGTTGTGTCACATGATACATTGAAGTACATTCCTTACGGTTACTCTTATCTTCTTGATTTGATGACTTGCGAAATACCGTATTGTTTTGTATGTGTGTGTGTGTTTTACATTCGTGTGTGTGAAACAGAAGCAGATGGGTGTAAAGCCAGTAAGCCCTTGGTCCTTATGGAGGTTTACGTTCATCCAATCTTTCCGCTCTGTGACATCAGCAACCAATCTAACGTCATAAAGTAAGCCCCTCCCTCTCCGCACTGCTGTAAATTCACCTGTGTACTGCTAGACACACTGGCATTACTAAAAAACACTGATTTATTACTTATTTATATAACATAATAATAGTGCAATATGGATAAACGCAGCTAACCAGAAATGTATCAAAGATCTATACAAAGAAAGTGCTGAGTACTGACTGCAGATGTAGTGGACCATAACGTCTGTTC
The DNA here is from genome assembly GCA_036025195.1 of Hypseleotris klunzingeri. Lineage (NCBI taxonomy): Eukaryota > Metazoa > Chordata > Actinopteri > Gobiiformes > Eleotridae > Hypseleotris > Hypseleotris klunzingeri. The sequence goes on from JAVQJW010124018.1 coordinate 1,690, forward strand.
TTTAGGACCCCCCTGGGAATATTGAATGTGAAATTTATTACTGGGCCAATAACATAAAAGCAAGGCTAATTAATTTCTCTCTAAGGGTAAAAAAACATTCATTTGTGAAATGAATTGAATACAAAGAAATGTAGTCTGTTTAGTACTCAACAAAATCCATCATATTAAAAAAGTAAATAGCCTATATAGGAACAATGAAAGACAAATATACTAGTTGAAATTGTAATGTAAAAGCAAAGGATTTTTTACATCGAGACTTCCTCTAGTTTACTCAGTGCGTCAGACCTGGCTGGCATCCTTGTAGGAATCCAGATTTATCTTAGGTGATTGAAAGATGATGTTGGTGTCTGTTCCTGACGCAAACTAATGCCTTAGCAGTTTTCTTTATGTAAGAATGTAAACTCTCAACACATGTTTTAGTAACAGTTAAATTATATTACTAATTTACTCTAAAACATTTAAATGAGCATATGAAAACTGTATGGGTTTATTACTGTTGCATTTCAGTATCAAAATCCTTACAGAACCAGAATTTCATAGCCATTTGTCATAATATTTTGTTATATTTCCTCGTCTTTCTATGTTTGTTTGTTGACTTGTAACATGTTTTCTAAGCTCACTCCTCAGTTGCAGAGATGACATTAATGAGTTTAGTGAGGTGGAAGCCACATTGATCTATGGCCGTGCTAATGATTCCACATGCTGCTTCACATAAAGCTCCGGAACAAGCACTGATGGTTTCTTCAATCATTTTAATCTCTGGTAAGTCTCTATACAACAGATAGCAACATTGTTTAGCACCAATAACCTAATTCTGTAATTTATTTTGACCAGCACTTGGACTTTATTTCTCATTTTTAAACTCCAATCCTGCGAACGAACACCACCCATATATATTAGCATTTATATTTGAGTTAACTCAAAGGTCGGGAGATGATTGGGAAGCTATTCTGATCATTTTTGGGAGGAATATCTGTTAATTTCTGTATTGAATTGTACTATGATGTTTGAAGAGTAACTGCAAGATAGACTTTTTAATTTTGGCGCCCTCTGCAGGTCAAATGATGAGCTTCATACTATTTTTGAGAGCACATCATTGCAAGTGGCATGGGAGTAATATCAAGAAAAAAAGTCTATATTTATATGTGTATATTTTTGCTTGAATTTAGATTATGCACACCTAATAATACATTTTATAAAAGTTTTTTTTTCAATAATGTTCTGTAGTGCCAGTGATTAATAGAGTACTTAAATTAATACAATGCAATCAGTTCACTACCACAGCTTAAGTCTCACCGATGAGAGTGAAAGAAGCTGTCATCCAATAGCGTGGGCTCCATTGTATCGGGGAGCGCCCTAAGCTGCACTGTATTGTTTTCTTAAAAGGGGAGTCGGGTTACCTTGGCAACGGCATGATGCCTTGCCCCATTGGCCGTATATATAAGACACAGAAAAGGCATGGTTGGAGACGCACAATGAAAGAAGACAAGAAAAGAGAGGCAAGAAGCGTTCTCGGCTCAGACTTAATTTTTCTTATTTAATTGTTGTTAACAGGTCCATAATGGCTGCCACTGGAATGGGACAGAGACCGGAGGAGGTGAGAGTCTGTGTGTTCCCCTTGTTTGTGTGTTTATAAACTTTAATTGACATGTCCAAGTCTAACAGCCACAATATAGTATGAATGCATTTGAGTGAGTTTGCACTCAAGAGAGACAACTATTAACTCCCTACACTTCATAAATGTAATGCAGTTTGAAAAGTAACACTACACTTTTTTGACAAGGCATTTTGTGGTTATGATAAAGTATAATTGAGACTATTTTGTTTCATGTTTGGACAGTAAGGCTAACATCAAGTGACAAAAGGCTATGCGTGCTCCACTGCGGCCAAGAAGGTATGAATTGACCCAATCAGATCAAGAATAAAAAGTAGTTTTACTGTGAGGTTTGAGTTATGTTTCAAAGTTGTTCAGTCGTGGTAAGATCCAGGTTTTGTTTGCTAATCTATGTCTGTCACGCTACACATGCCTGTTTGGACACACCAGGGTCCATCGTCAAGGCATGAAATTATTAAGTAAATCGTGCTTTTTTTCAGGGAAAGTGGTAGTATTAGACATAGTAGTCGTGACAATAATTGTAGATTAATTACAATATACAGCTTTAAAAAGTAAATTGTCCTTAAGTAAACATTCATACTCATACATGAACAATTTTGTTTTTATTTTGAAAAACATGAGAACAGATTAAATATTCTTCCTCCATGTAAAACCAAAAAAGAAGCATATAACTTAGCAAAATACAAGTCTTCTGTGGTACTGTCCTCAAATGCCTGTAACAGTATTTGTGATGTGTGTGTCTCCCTCTAGTGGCTGCCTGGTGCTCTGCCTGGGTTTGTCTGTGCTGACTCTGATGCTGCAGAGTCTGTGGGTCCCACTGGAGACAGCGCTGGAACCAACAGGTCACCAGAGGTCACCAGAAGGCCCAAGTAGGTCACCCACAAACTTAAAATATTCTGGAGGTTTTACATTGGTACAATCAGTGGGCAATACAAACACGATAGCCATCTCAACCATACAAAATATTATTTTCTGAAAATGGTTCCTAGAGTATTTTTACTGTTGTCTTTTTGTCTGACTCATAGGCATACTGACTTTTTGAAGTTTTGTACACAAATTGATGTAGGTCCTAAATGCATGTGACAGCTGTGGCTTTGTGGTTGTGGTCACTTTAGTTGTCTGAAAATACTTTTTGTACAGAAGACACATCTTTCAAAACAGGGGTCAAAGTTTTTATTTGAACATTCTTTCTCGAAACCACAAGAATTATAACTGTTTTGAACATCTCAATTTGGAATATGTATCCTAGTCGTTTCCATTTGGATTGTTACCTAGGAAATTCAGAACTGGTTAAAATAGCACATTTCTTAGTTTAATTCAAAAAGTAAGATCTAGATTCTGTGGGAAGATAGTTTTTAGACTAAACACTCCATCTACAGTATTGCTCCTCAAAACAAATACACACAATAGATCAAAAGCTGCAATGAGACGCACCAGCAGTGTGATGGAAAATCTGGCTATCCTGTTGATGTGTGAAATACAGTGACCAATGCTGAAGTCGCATCCAAATATCAGCCATTTGAGGATCAGTGGGTGACTGTGCTGCTAAAGTGAATATTGTGAATACTGATAAGTGTGATAAGTGTTTTGGACAACCGGCATAACAGAAACCCTTAAAATAGCACCTACAGGAACCAAATTTACCAATTTGATTAATAACTATAATTTTATTACTTTTGTCATATCTAAATCAAATCTGAATAAGATATCCCAAATAAGATATCACAAACCCTTTCTTGATTTTTGCATTTTATATGTCTAAAAGATAAAGCAAGAAATATGAACCTGGTTCTGTCCATCATTGAAATTTTTTGTCCCCGGACATATTATTTTGGTCCATTTCACACAACAAACCGCTTATTTCACATGAAAACATAAAATGACAGAAAACTCGTAATACTTTTTTTCTTATATTTTTGTCAGTAATCTACAAGACAAGTTTTAAATTGATTTCACTAACTCTGCTACACACACATATAAAGTAAATATCCACAACACCATTACAAGTGTTTCGTACAACCAGCGTGAAGTCGTAACAGGAACCCTACCCCGGTCAATGTCTTTAATCTTTCATGAGCCGTGTGCTTGGAGTCCTCTTGGGCACGTAATCCTGGATCTATCTAACATTCACCTGAGCAAACAGCAGATCCACTGACATCATCAGTTTGTGTGTACAATCAATGAGGCGGCTCTTATACGGACTCAAAGTCAACTTCACAGACCTTCAGACTTACAAAGAAAACATTGTCTTTAGTTTAACAAGAGTATTATAAAGTTCTAATGCTGTAATATGCACTTACAACATTTTGAGTCGTTGGCAGACATTTTGTGCCATTTGCACTATGTTGAATTCAAGTTATTTAACTAATGTACATCTCCTTTTAGCACTTATAAAACTGCTGTTATTTTGTATGATATATTATAGTATATTATTGTTTTCATTTGTAGGTCATGGATTCCGAAGCTTGGCTCTCCAACTCAAGGCTTTAAACACGCAGGTAGACAAGCTCAACAAAGAGAGAGGTGCCACCAGAGATGACCTCGGTGTGCTGCTACAGAGGTATACAATCTAAAATTCATAGAGTTTAATAGACTTTTATATAATTTGTGGTTTGGGTTTGTGTTGTAGTTTCAAGCAGGACCAGCAGGGATTAGCACATCTGGTGGAAACAGAAATGAAAAGAGTGTCTCAGAAAATTGAGCAGCTCAGTCGTCACCATCAGCAACCTCAGGACATACCCCTGCCTCTGGACCAGCACAAGATACAGACAGGTTAGAGACAATGATATGTCAAAATAATTGTTGAAACAAGACCTGGGCCATTTTCACACTTGTGTAGCTTGGAATTGTCCTGTATATTACCTAATTTAAAATATATAGTTGTGAATCAGAAATGTTTAGAAGGAAAACACTAAATGGCCATGTCAAAGTGAGGACAAGAGCTAGCTCTTCCACAGAAAAAAGTAAGCTTCTCTGGTGGTTAGTTTAATAACTATATAGTCAATTGATGTGAAAATGATCTTTGTAGAAGTTTTCGATAGGTAGCTTATCTTGTGAAGTATATTGTATTGGTCCACAACAATTCCCAATCCCAAAGTGGCCCTCAGAAAACAATAATTGCCGACCATTGGTCCGAACCATTCAATCCATCCAGATGAGTGTTAGCTGTGTTCTCTGTTTGAATGTAGAACAGTTTAACATCATCAAAGAGTGCCATTGTCAGAGTCCAAGCTGAGACCTTAGGGCTTGTTCCAGTTAAAACACGCTTTAACTCAAGCTAAACCGAATAAATGCCCTCCCTCATGTTGACAGTTTCAGTAATTTGCAGATACAGTGATTTTTGTGTGGTTGCATGCTGCGGTCCAGAGCAGTTCATGGCCTTGATGGAGGTTAACCACACAATGAAGTTAACAAGCTGTGATACTGTCGGGTGCGAGTGCAGGTGGTTACATGGATAAAGTCCTCAAATAGTTTTACAGGTCCCATAGAGCTGCTGCTGCTGAGGAGAAGAAGTTTACATATCTCACAAGAGGTGTCAGGGCAAGAGTGGACTGACTGTGTGTTTTGAGCAGTGGAGTAACTTAGTTATAAGCCTCGGGCAGGTTTTTAGAATGGGCCCCACAGTTCAAAGCACATTATGTACTTTAGTGATTAGTTAATGTTAAAGACAAATGTGGTTTAAATGAACTATGTAATTGACATAACTGAGATTTTATTGATTTTTTCTTTTAATGTACACTCATTATTTAAATTAAAATGAGCATACGTGGATTACATGGTCATGTCTAGGTCTGACTTAAAGTGGAACTCTTCTACCTTTACTAAATTTCTTTAGTCAGTGTGATGGCTAAATGAGTTATTGTCCCTGGAAATCTAAGATCAGGTCAAAAACAGCAAAAAATAAACAAAAAAGTGTTATGGGCCACCAGATATTCTCCTGAGCCCGGAGCAGTTGCCCAGGCTATACTTACTGTTATTACGCTCCTGGTTTTAGCTGCACCCTTCCTAAAAAGTACATTCATAAATCAGTGACTGGCCGAACACACACTTGCTGCCACCCACAGACACACACAGCTTCTCTCACATTACCTCACGCCCATAAAACACATAGCGAATTACCCGTATGCTCTTTCATCAACTCTTCCACTCATACTACTGTTTTTGAAACCTCTTTTTATGTCACTGTTTTCACACCTCGGGCCGGCCTGGAGGTTTTCCTGTCCTCTCGTTTCGTTTTTATAGGTTGTTTTACACAGTTGAGGGCTGTGTGCTTTGGCAGAGGTGGCCATTGTAAAAAGGAGATGTTTGGTGGTAGGAGGCAGGTGGCTCAGGTGTGTGTGAGAGTATGCAGTTTATACAGGACATATATAGAAGTTCACTGCAGATGAATGGGGTTAGCAAGAGTCGAGCTCAGACTTACGGGAAAGGGCCTTTTGAGAAAACACAAACTGCACTTGAATGATTTTTATCTTTATTTCTTTCACATGATGAGTGCCAGTAAAAGATCTACACTAGTTTCTACTTAATACACTGTAATTGTTTATATAAATTCAAAGTTGAATCTGAATTGCTACTAGTGAATAAATGACAGTGAATGGTTGTCTCTCTGTGCAACTAGCTGGCTATTGTTCCTATAATTCATTGTGTGCCCAGCTCAAAGCCCATAGTTGCCTGCCACCTTTATGAGAACAAGCAGACATCAATGAAAGAATTTACATGAATAAAATATATTGTTATTTGATCTACAGGGCTCGGTGAGACATGTCAGGTGCCAGCAAACCCTTCCTATCCACTTTGTGCTGAGAAAATGGAGGTAAGAGATTCGAAAACCCATAATATGGACTTTGGCATTGGCATTGACTTTTAAGTTTCCGTTTTAGTTCCTTCGTCTGCACTGGAAGACAGATCCATGTTATGCCTTTTATGGAGTTGATGGTACAGCATGTTCACTGTTGAAGTACCTCAGCCAAATAGAGGACTTCTGCCCACCACAGAATGGCCACAACTCTACACTGGCATGGCACAAAAAATCTTACTCACAATTACAGAAGGTATGGCCAAATATTTATCAATTATTGTTCATTTTTAGATTTTTAAAAAATGTATTTACATTGTCTGCAGGCGATGCAGGAGATCCGAACAACGTTAGTTCCATTGTATGAAGGCATCAGAAATAGCACGAGTCCTGCTTTGAGGTTCATCTGGTCCAGAGTGGAGAGAATGGAGGAGAGGTGGATACAAGCTGGTTATAAAATAAGGCAGAGGACCAACATCACACTTGCAAAACAGCTAAAGGTAAACGGTATAGGATGAAAGTTATGCAAAGTTATAAGTATTCTTCAACATCAGGTGAATCCCTCTTTCAGCCAATCTCTTACTACTTCACAACAACTCAGCCAACATGCCATAGTCCGTCATCGCTCCTCACATCCCCAGCAGTAGAACCATCTCAGTCTCTTTTGCCCCATAATTTTAACAGCAAAACCATCTCTTCCTCCATCACCACCTTAGCAATTGAACCATCTCTCTCTTCTCTATCACCACATAAGCAGCAGAACCATCTCTCAATTCCCCACCAACACCTCAGTAGCACAACCATATTGCTTTCCTCCATTACTTACAAGATATATTTTTGTCTGACAATTTTTGTGTGTCTTATAGGTGCTGCTGTATCCGGGCACTCTGGCTGGAAGTCTTGGCCAGCGTTTTGAAGCCATGGTGGAGCATGGTGGACCGCTGGGGGAGCTGGTGCAGTGGGCAGATCTTAGTGCCAGTCTCACCATCCTGGGACACGATGTTACCCTTACCACATCGCAGCACCTCCTTCACATGTTAGTAACATACTGTTTGGGTCATACTGAAGCATTGACTTGTGAATGCTGAGTGTTTGCTTGGATGTGTCCAGCCTGATAGATGCTGCTCCAGGACAAGGCAGCTGTCCCATACAAAGACCCTTGACGTTTGACCTCATCTATACTGACTACCATGGCTTAGCGCATCTTCAAGGAGCGATGGGGATAGCCTTTCAGCACTATCAGTAAGTGATATCAGGTTAAAATTTGCCTTTGCGTCACAATTTTATCAAATAATGTTAAAATACATTATCACTTACATATTTAGGTGTCGATACAGAATCTTGGACTCTTTTGGTACTGAACCAGCTTTTAACTTGGGGACATACGCTCGCAGTCGTGAATATAAAACACTATGGGGAAGCTGGGGGCTGCGTCCTCAGCAGTATATGACCATGTTTCGTGAGTCTTTCTTGTATTTTGCTACATATAATATCAGTTCATATGAGTTGATTAAAAGATGTAATTTGGGCTGCATAGTGACAAAGATTTTAGTGCCTGTGAGAGGGTTTTTGTATAACCCACCATTGGCCCATAGTAGTAGGAACAGGCTCCTGGCCCTTGTGGCCAATAATGGAAATAAGCAAATGAAGATGAATACATTTATAAAGCTAATGATATGTTTTGACAGATCCTTCATACCAATACCTCATACCATGTGAAATTACTTACACTGTCTGGAGAAGCTGGCCGCACTTGACTTAAATATATATTTTCTGAAAAATGGTCAACTGGATTAATAAGATATAAAATTAATATGAGGACATGTTATTCCCTTTGTTTGGAAAAAATGACAAGAGATAGAAGAATCTCAATCACTCCCACAAAAGTTACATATTTTCTCATAGCATTGTCACTGCAAACCTGATAGGTGATTGTGCAAAGCTGTGCCTAGACAAGTGTTACAAACAAAGGTTGGACAAATGGGATTCAAATTGTCCACCACCATCATTTTGAACAGGTTTTGAAGTCTGCAGATGCATGTACACTTTTGCCTTCACATTCCTGCATCTCAAATATAAATACTTATCTCTCACACCTATGTAGTTTGTCATTGACCTACTGTCTATTCAGGTTTTCTTATAGTCCAAAGTCTTCTGCCACACTTCATTAACTCCATATAAATTCACTTTATTATCTTCAATTGACAGCTCACACTCCTGATAATTCCTTCCTGGGTTTTGTGAGCGAGGAGGCCTTAAAAGATGATATGAAGCAAGACGCAATGGTGAAAGAGAAGATTGCAGTTGTATATGCCAAACAGGAGTACATGTGGGAGGTACGCATAGCCATTACAGTATCTAGTAAATGTACAAGTTGATGAAAAGCCAACTAAAGTATTGATTTTCTTACATTCAGGGAAAATACAACTATGTAAAAGTTATCAGTGAAGCCTTCGAGACCCATGCTACAGTCTACCGTTCAGGATTTCCCTCAAAACTACCCAGCTTTGTCATAAACCACGGCCTACTGAGTCAGGAGCACTTTGTACAACTTCTCCGCAAAGCCAAGGTTTGACAAAATTAGGATTATTTGTAACTTTGTAGATAAGAAACATTTGCTTTTTTAACTTGTGATTTTTAGGTTTTTGTAGGTCTTGGTTTCCCTTACGAAGGCCCAGCACCCATTGAAGCTATAGCCATGGGTTGTATCTTCCTACAGCCTCAATTCAAACCACCGCACTCATCAAAAAACAGTAACTTTTATAAAGGGAAGCCAACCACAAGACAGGTATGACTAACCATTCGCATTTCATTCAATTGAAAATATGTTGATGCTACGACTTTACTTCACAGATCTCCTCCCAGCATCCTTACGCTGAAGACTTCATAGGTAAACCTCATGTGTGGACTGTGGATATGAATAACAGCACAGAAGTACGGCAAGCGGTCGAGGACATGCTTCACACAGAGGTAGTAACATAGTCATATACCATTTGTTTATATTTGGGTACAGAAGCTGAAATTTGTATTTTATGTTTGGCAGGTAAAGCCTTATACACCACGTGAGTTCACCTGTGAGGGCATGCTGGAGAGGGTCCATGCTTATATTACTCATCAGGTAAATTAAATTAAATGGGAAGATAAAACTATTCCTATTCTAGCAACTACGGGATTTAGGCGGCACATACTACAAAGGTTAGACAAACAACTTTTAGTGATTTGTGTTTTTTGTTATTTCTAGAATTTCTGCAGTACATCCTCTCCTACATGGCCACCCAAGAGTGTTTTAAGGGTGCTCCTGGGTCCTTTGGGAGTGTCTTGTGCAAAAGTGTGCCGCCGTTCTTCTCTTATTTGTGAACCTGCTTTGTTTCACCATTTAAACAATGCAACCACATTCAACAGGTGAGACATTATTTAATATTAGTTGGACTGGGAATCACAGGGTACCTCACGGTTCGCTAATGATAACGATAATATCACAATATGGCGATACTGCGATAATCGATATATTGTACATGATAATCTACAATATAAGAACTAATTCTTTAA
>JAVQJW010124146.1:0-10763 GCA_036025195.1 Hypseleotris klunzingeri
GATAAGTTAGTAATTACATAGGTAGTCAACTGTACATTTTGTAATATATTACAAAAGAAAAACAAGTACTAAATCTATGTGCAGCTTTAACAGCTTAAACAGAATCAACTAACAGGATCATAAAAATCTCACAATTCAGATATACAAATAAGGAATTCTAAATATCTACAGTAATTGAAATTCATTGATATTTGGGAACACAAAGAATCATTCAATAGTGTCCTAATTTCAGAGCACAGATATTAATTTAAAATGTAGCAGAGGCTTAAACTGCCGAGCTGCCGTCATGGCCCAGGATGTGGCTGATGTTGTGGGCGGGACGGTTGGGCTGTTTGCCAGAGTCAGCAGACGAGGTGTTGGACAGGGACAGCAGAGGGGACATGGGCATGGATGAACCGTCTGGAGGCATGCCTGTAGCAATCTCCGGGAACAGGGAGGTGAGGCTGAAGTTGGAGATGTGAGGGGTGATTCCAGAGGAGTTGGCAATAGGAGGCATGGGAGGCATGTCCGGGAGCAAAGGAAAGCTAGCTTGGCCAAAGCCGACGGGACGAGGAGGAGAGAGGATAGAGCCAAAGCGGTTATTGAGGGGAGGTGCACTGCCCTTGTCTGCACTGGGGCTGGTGAACATTTGGTTTGGAAAATACTGGAGGGTGACATCACTAGGCAGGCTGGGGTGGGCTGCAGGGGAGTAGGACGGATAGAAAGAGGGCAGTGTATTCTGGGGCTCCACAGGTAACAGAGAGGGGGTGCGTGGGGCATTGGGCTGACTCACAGGAGGAATGAAGGAGGAGTTGGCGTTGATGGGAGGTGGAGGATTCATGCCTCCCTCCGGGATAAAAGGAAACCCAAAGTTCTGTGTCAGGTGTTGGTCAGGAACCAGGTTGTTGTCATTGGGAACCTGCGAGGTGTCGGGCATAAAGCGGACAATAGTGCTGCGCCGTGCCTCACCTCCAGACTGTGGCCTGCTGAGCAGTACCCCTCCCCCAGATGGCAAGGGCAGGTGTCCCTCAGACTCAAACGGGTTAGTGGATCTCAGAGTACCTGAGCGGGGCCTGTCTCCAGGTCTGAGCTTAGGCTGCGTGTCCCGTGTGATGTGGCGAGAGTGCTGGCTGACAGTAGTGGGGGGTCTGGAGGGGGCAGAGGAGCGGCCCGGCTCAGAGCTGCTGTGAGGGGGTGGAGGATGGGGCAAACCTGTCCGCACACCTGGGCCTCCGTGCATATTATTGCCGACCTGAGAAATATGGCCCTTGGTGCCATCGCCCAGACGCATGGGTGGGGGTTTCTGATTCTGAGGCACACTGGGGCTAGATGCCTTAGCTTGAATGTCTGCGGAGGAGCTGCCAGGCACACAGCTGTACTCCATAGACACAGGGGGGCAACACTGAACCACCTGTTGATGGCTGCTCTGCTCAGGAAGCTGAGGAGAGAGCAGACTCTGCATGAAGCTCTGGTGACAGCCCTCTTGTTCTCGGGACAGTGTCGGACCAACCTGCACTCCCTGTGAGCCAGAGTGAGCTCCATTGTAGCCACCTCTGTTTCTGCCATCTGCCAGAGGTCCCGGCCCCATCCTAAACCCTCCAGCCTGCTGCCCCTGAGGGCCCCTTTGAGCAGGAGGCCCTGGTTTGGCCGCCATCTCATTCCCACGAGACACCTGAACCTCAAACCCACCCAGCTGATGTGGTGGCCCCATGGCCTTGAATGAGGGACACTCTCCAGGTCCAGAGTGGTCAGAGGGAAGGCGGCTCTGTGGATTGTGAGAGATGTTGGCTTTTGTCCGTGATGTGTCCAGATAACCCCTAAGGTCTGGCTGCTCCTGTGCAGCTCCGCGGCCGGGCTGCAGGTGGAGAGACATGCGCTGCTGCTGGTCACTGCTGGAGCTTTTACCGATGAGCGCCTCTGCAGAGTAGTTGGAGACTCTGTGTCGCTCTTGTCTCGAAGGAGCACAGGACAGGTCTGATGAGCGGGACACTGGGTTACTCGGAGAGATGAGTTTCTGCTCCAAGTTTCTTGAACTCATCATTCTCTGTATCGCATTATGGTCCTGACCGGGCTGAGATAAAGACAGGCAAAATTATTACTATTACTGTCAATAAATAACAATAAAACATATTATTAAGATAAAACAAAACAGTAAAAAAAACATTACAATTAATATTTAGTAATTTACCACTTTGTCTGTGATGATAATTCTTATTCATTATTTGGGGTTTACAATCGGGTTACTGTTTTATGTTTTGCTACACATCAAACACACTTATCTAAAGCAAGCCATTTTGTGGAACTCCCACAGTTGGACTCAATAAGAAACTGTTAACAGAAAATTGTTAAAAGCTCTGAAAAGTCTTGCATAATATAGCACCTTTAAATTGTGTTAATATAAAAATAAACTGTAAATGCTAAAGAAGGGACATTTTCTACTAACCTTGTGGTGGTCCTGTTGGGATAGGTGGGTGCTGTGGTGTTGTCTGGTACCAGTGGGACCTTGGGCCTCACAGCTCTTGTCCTGGTGCCTAAAGTGTTGCTGCTGCTGTATCTGCTGCTGTAGGTGCTGCTGGTGTCTGGAGTGGGTGCTCTGCTGAAGCTGTTGGGCGTGTGGGTGTTGATTTTGGGGCTGATGGGACTGTTGTGGGTGTTGCTGTGGGTGTTGCGGGAGCTGTTGAGGGGTCTGATGTTGAGACTGTTGGTGTGATTGTTGATGCTGGGCCGTTTGTTGTTGCTTCTGCTGTAATGTAGCTGGAGATGTGTTTTGACTTCCTCTCATAGGTCCTCCCCTCTTTTTCTGGGCATGCTGCTGCTGCTGTTGTTGCTCTTGCTGCTGTTGTTGCTGGAGTGCCCTCTGGTGGAGAGAGTGGCGCTGTGCGGGGTCAGGCTGGGTCAAGTGCTGCTGCAAATGGTAAAGGTGTCTCTGTTGCTCCTGTTGCTGCTGCTTCATATAAGGGTGCCCTCCTCCTAAATGTGGGCCTGTTTGGGGAGTGGTGTGCTGGAGATGGCCTGGGGGCAGATGAAGCACCCCTGGTTGGTTCTGCTCAGGGAGGCAGTGGCTCTCTGAAGGCCTCACTCCAGGGTTCATAAAGCTATTTGTGGAGAATATTGGGCCACCACTTTCATTGTTAATCCGTGGCATAATGGCAGATGTTGGAGGGAGTTGACCCACCATCAGCTGGCTGTGGTCGGGTCCTTTGACTTCCATGTGGTTTCCTGGTGTGGGACAAGGTTTGGCTCTCTTTCCAGAGTTTAGCATGACCTCATCTTGAGCCTGCCTTTTAGGGATAATCTTAACCTGCCGCTCGCCCACATTAACTCCAGCCTGTGCTCTCAACAATGCAGTTTTCAGAGGGGTGTACTCATTATGCTGGGCAGCACCTGAACAAGGTGAAAGAGCATTATTTGATGGTGCGGATATGTGAGCTGTTGTACCTACTGGTGAGGGCACAGAGGTTTGCTGTCCTGAAATATTTGGAGATCCAGGATATGCTTGCTGACTACTGCTCGCCCGAATCAAGTTGTTCACACTTAGACTAGCCGCTGTGCTACTCTGTGATGTGTTTTGTTGCTGTGGGACGGACTGAGACTGCGAGTATGAGATATTTTGGGGATGTCTACTTCCATTTGGCCCTGTGACCGCCCCCTCACCCATCTGTATTCTAGCCGAAAGGGGTACAGCTGTTTTTAATGTTTCCATAGTTTTATGAAACTTAACCTGTTGTCCAGTAGAACCACATTCTTTAGTGGTTGACAGTGGGGAGGTCTTTGTCAGCTCCCATGTGGATGTGCTTGGATTTGATACGGCTCTCTTGTTTCCAGGACAACCCCCAGTCCTCCTGTCGGGACTGTCCTGCTCCAACATGGCCAACATCTCAGCCTCAGACGTGAATGTAAAAGTACCAAAGGAGCCGGATGCAGAACTAATACTGTGGCATTGAGGGAGCATTGAAGCAACTGAAAATCCTCGTCCTCCAGCAGCTGAGGACATAGAAGACTCAGTCTGTGAACCCAAAGAGGCCTCTGTAGTTTGAGTGTCTAAATTAGTATAAACCTGTTGAGTAAAAGTAAAGTCTTTTTTTGTGGTGTTTTCAGAATTGACTGTCACAGGACTCAGCTTTTGTGATAAAGTTATGTTTTGTCTCTCCTGTTGGGCTTCCCTTTGACCAACCTGGGGTGTTTTTCTTTCTGAGGACTGACACAAAGTGCTCACCTCTGTCTTTTGTTTTAGACCACTATTATCTGTTACTTTCTTTGTTGATAAACCTGTTGTGGTGTTTGTAGCGGTTAAAAAGGGTGAAACAGATGTAGACACAGTAGAGGTTGTTGTAGGCCCTGACCTAGAACTGCTGGGTGTGAGCTCTTGGATATCTGATCCATGAGGCCGACATACTGATGATGACAGAGAAGTCTTCTTTAATGACACTGTTGAAACTGGGGTACTACTGGTACAAATAGTTTGGTGCGGTGTTGCAATGCCACAAGATAAAGATTTTGTTTGTTCAGAAACTGCTGTGTCAGCTGTCTTTTTCTGTGATGTGCTACTTTCTACAGAAGTGGTTTGCAGCTTAACTTCAGGAGCAGAGATTTTAGACACACTAGAGGTGTTGATGGTTTGAACTGTATTAACTGTAGCTGAACTGACTAATGGTCTGGCAGTGATGGTACTAACTGGTGTTACTGTAGTACTAGTGTTGCTTGTAATTAACAAAACATCAGTTTGAGTTGTACTGACTGAATCAGTACTCTGTGTATCTGATTGATTTGACACAGATAACCCGTCTGATAAACTACATACAACAATTTTAGCAGTGGCTTGTGTCACTGTGGCATTTACAGTTGGATTATCAGAACTTATAGTTTTTTCCACCATAGAAGAAGAGCTTGTGACCTGTGTGATTTCTGCTGTTGAGGACTGTAGAACATTTGTAACCGTTTGACTTTCATTTGTAACAGTTGTAGTCTTTGCTAAAATAACCACGGCAGGCTGCTTCTGTTCTTTCCTCTTGGTGGTTTTAGTCTTTTTAGGTGTTGCTTTTTTAGCAGGTGAAGATGTTGGAACCTTTCTTCCTGAAGATTTTGGCGGACTGACCACTGGTGCAGGCTTGATGGGTTTTAAACAAGGAACCGAGACTGGTAAAGCTATTGTACTCTCAGAAATGGCTGTGGGGGCAGGTAGTTGCTGCTGGACAACTGATGATGATAATTGTAAAGGTTGAGTATTGTTTGTACTTGAAATGGTTAGTGGGACACCCTGAGAGATGCTCTGATTAAGACTACTTAGTGCCCCTAAACTGTTGAGGGCTACATTAGTGGTTGGTTCCTCTGTAGTAGTGGGTTGGACCAGCTGCAGTGTACTCTGTCCACTATTTGAAATCATTTTATCAGATGTTTTCACAGGCTGCAGGGCAAATACTTGGCCATTGACAGTGATTGTCTGTGGGGTTACAGCAACCGAAGTAGATGTGGTTACCGGGGTGATGGGTTGGCATTTGTTTTGTTGAGGCTGGACTGGGCGGGGAAGGATATGCACCAATTGCTTCCCTCCAACAGTCTGCAGAGAAGTGACAGCAGCTGAACTTGTTGAAGGACTTTGTGTAGATACAGTCGGTACAGTAGGTACAGGAGGCACAGGGGCAGAAACAATACCAACTGGAGGGTTTTGAGAGGCAGGCGCAGATTGATTTGGCGCTTGAATGATTACTATATGCTGACAGGGCGTCTGATTGGCTATGTCCTCTCTCACAACTGGCTGGGGAGGGCAAGCGTTGGCCTGTTGCAGGATGACCACACTTGGGTTGTTGGTGCTCTGTGGTGTGGTTACCCCTGATGCTGTCCCACTAGCGGTTTTCACTTGAAGCACCTGCATGGTTTGGAGCAGGGGCAGCACAGTGGCTTGGGGCTGAGGGACCAGATTTGGTTGGGGGTGGGACAGGAGAGCGGCTGGAGGATGTGTGACCAGTGAGGCTGGCTGAAGTACAGCAGACTGTGGTTGTGATACCACCGCAGAGTGGGCCATCACAGCGGGCTGGGGCACAACAGCTGACTGGGGAAGAACCGCACATGAAGGTTGAGGGACTACAGTCTGTCCTTGTGTGAAGATTGTGGGTCGTAGCTGTGTTTGAATTTGGCCTGAAATGGGTGCTTTTTGTGCTGGCTGCATTTGAACTTGAATGGGCTGATCTGACGGTTTGTGGGTTAAGGGACACATTGTGACCCGCTGAACGGTCTGGGTCGTAGAGCTCTCCGCTGGTGTGGGAATACTCTGACAAACCGGCTGCACTGTGTTACCTGCCATCTGTAATGTAGTCCATGTAGTCTGTGTGCTGCCTGCTGCCTCCGCCCTGAGGAGGGGCTGGCTGTGTGGGACAGCAGAGTAGCTTACGGTCCTAATGGAGGTGTCAGGACTGACCCAAGAGCGAAGATCAGAAGTAGTTAATCTGGGTGGTGTTATAGCCTGACTAAGTGAAGTCAGACTTGATACTGGGATTGCAGCACTTTCACTGAGTAGCTGTGATGCTGACGCTGCAGATACTGTTATTGTCTGCATAGGGGCAGCAGGCTGAGGCTGTTGAGGCAAAGCTGTGGTGACTGCGGGAATCTGAAGAGTAATGTAAGACACGGAGGGTGGTAGACTTGGAGCCACAGCTGGGGTCTCAACCACACACTGCTCTACCACTCTCACGGCTGGAGTGGATCCTGGGGTTGTAATAGTTGAACCAGGTAGCAGTGATGGAGTTGGGGAAGAGGTATTAACTTGTAGCACGGCTCCATTGACTCTTAACCTGGCACTGACATCAGAGGGTTGTTGGAGAACGATTGTTTCAGTTTGTTGGTTGCCAGGGCTAGTATCCTTTCCTGAAGGGCACATCACATTACCACTGGAGTAGACAATTATGCCCTTTTGTATTTGCTGTGTCGGGGTCACATTTGGAAACTTGGCAGAGCGCTGTTTGCCCTTCCAGTGGATGGTGGGGTCCTCTAAAAGGTCGTGGGTTTTGAGAAGTTCAATGTAGTGAGCACTCTCTTTCCTTAGCTCCTCCAACTGAAACCTTAGACGTCGTATTTCCTCCGCTGAAAAGGCAAACAAACCAGACCAGTTATAACATATCAAATTTGTGAATCCAAAATATGTGAAAGCATTCACTTACCTTGAATTTTATCTCCACCTTCCAACAGCATGGTATCATTTTGTTTCTTTAGCTCAGTGATATACCGAAAAGCTTGGTCCAATATCATGATCTTACTCTGAACAAAAACATAAAAAAAATGATAAGTTAAGTTTATACATATGCTGCTAAAGCTCTATAATTTAAAAATGGCTGACCTGTTTAAGTGCTTGTGAACAGGGCAGGAGATTTCCAATTCGGTTGATCCCAGCATTGATTTTCTCTTTTCGGTGTCTTTCAACTTTATAGGAGAAATAAAAATGATTATTATTACAATATTTTTTTTTTTTTAAAAGCAACTGGTTTAAAGCACAAACTTACCTGCATTGTGAGATTCTTTATTTTTCTTCTTCCTAAAAAAACATGCTCTAATTAGTATAAAGCTTTATTTTATCAGATAGAAATATAATAGCCTAGAGTTTATATTAGTCATTAAGTAGACAATAATGTAAGAGGGCTTACTTAGGTTTACGTCCAGGTGTTTGAGTTTCAGTCATCTCTGGCATCCTGACACCACAGCTGCCTTTTGCATCACACTTCAAGCAACACTTTTACAAAACTGACCCCAAAAGATAATGCACGACCTGCAATTACAAAATAATACTGTTTTACGGCAGCAGTAGACTCTCATAAACACTTAAAGCACTTGATCTTAGAAAAACTAGTCAAATGTTAGCACTGGTTACAAGCTATGTCATGTCCATGCTCATTATAACAACAGTATAACTACACTATTATAATGATAACACATATAATACAAAGCGTTGTATTTGAAAGCAAACAGAAACATGTCAATATTCGTATCCCGTCTTCTAGCCAGATAGCAGCACCCCGAGCAATTACAGATCCTAGTGAACTCCTTTTTGATTAGCTCGATGCTAACTTAGCTTGGCGCTACCGGTAAAATACTGGCCCAAAACAGTGTTGGATGTTTGGCCATAATTGTAATCAAGGGTGGTAATGAATGTAGCTTTCACCAACCTGTAGGCTCCACATCTTGGCGATCGTATGTAGCAGCAAGGTCTTATAAATAACAGGCCAGCTGCTAGCATACAAGGCTCACAAGTCAACTCATCTTCCAAACAATCTGCGTAAATCTAACTTGGTGCGTGAGAGGGCGGGCTCTGCAGCCAACAGCCAATAGCAATCAAGGAGCAGGAGGAAGGAGCCAATGAAAACACAGAAAACATTCCACACTTTACCTCCGAATATCTTCAATATGATCTAATCTATCCAATATAAATATTATCACAAGTGCTCACAAAAGATTAAAACATTAAACAGTATTTACTGCAAATAGAACTCCTTTATTTAGACGTTAAAAAGTTTTACAATATAGAGCTCCAGAAAAGATAAAATCTTCAAAGAAAGGAAAATCATGCTTATACTACAGTGGAGAGGACACGTCTCTCCTTGCATGCAGAGGGTCAGAGCTTCCTCTGGGCAGTGCACTACTCCAGAGATCTTAGTAAAACTTTACTATACAGACAGGCTTATAAGATGTGTGTCAAACACAATTCAGTAAACTGGCTACATAATGTGCCAAAGGCATTTTATGTGTTTTTAAGAAATTAGACAAACCACACATTTTCAGAAACCCCAATACAATGCCCACTGCACAAACAAATCTCAACAAGCCAATCATTGCCCCCTGAAATATGTTAGGATAAAAACACCCAGTAAAAATGTTTTAAGTTTAGTTAACTACTCACTGCTGCTACCGGTTTGCTCCGGAAGCAGCAAACCCAGGAGAACCTCTGAACCATTGCCATTGCATTTTAAGAGGAAAAATAAAACAAAAAGAGCTGTTTTGGGGATTAACAGGCTGAAATTAAGTTATCAAACTATAAAGTTGACTACATCGTTCCACCACCTCGCAACCGTCTGGCCTTCCTCGGGTTAGTGCAGGAGGATATTTGAACTTCTCACCTACCTGCTCAGACCCATATGTGAATCCTAGGATTCAGGTGGGACTGAAACTGAGCTACGACTTAGTCATACAACTCAAAGTATCCCTGTAAGCTGACCCAGTAGGACTGTGTCTATGAGCAAAGGCCTTTCAAAATGGCCTTCAAAGCAGCTATCCTCCTTGGCTCAACAGTATAGATATGTCCCCATCAATGCTATAATCACAATAAAACAACTCAAATGTAACTGTATGACTGCAAAAACCGTATCCCCCCTCCACTGAGTCAAAAGCTCTGTCACTAGTTTCTTATTGGGAAAACATTCAAAAGTTTTTTTTTTAATTTGTATGTATAAAGAGCAAAAATATGTAAATTGATGGGGAACCGTTTGCAAAAGCAATGCAGATATTTTGTATATTAAATTTCTTTTCTGTTTTTAGCGTCCTTTGAAGAAAGTGTTGAATGTGTCAACCCTGGGGCATTTATCACAGTTCTGTTTCTGTGGAGGCGGGCACATCTGTGCTTTTCAAAATCTGTGCCTCTACTCTGCCTTTTGAAGCTCTCCGGTGGGAGGTGCACACGGGCTACGCAGGCTCTTCTGCAACACATGAGCATCTGCAGGCTCTATCCTCTTGTAGTAATTCTTTTTTGTTTCAATGATCTCAAAGCCAAATTTCTGGTAAAAGTCAATGGCTGACTCATTGCTGATCTGCACATGACTGTGGACAAGACCAAAAATGATTAGTGACAAGTCAGAAAATATGTTTTGTTTAACCACGAATGAAGGTACAGTACTTACAGGTAAATGTTGTCAAAAGTGCCATCTTTCTCGCAGATGTTTAACACATGATTCAGCATTTTTGTACCTTTAGATCAACACAAAGCAAAGTTATAAAACTAAACAAATCCTCACAATCTAAAAAAAAATTGTTATATAGGAAAAATCTTTTTACCAATTCCAAGTCTACGGTATGGTGCTAGACAACCAAGTGTCATGATGTAGAGTCTCTTCTGATTTTGAGAATGGTCCACTCTGCAGCACACAGCTCCCACTGCTATGTCATTAAAGTAGGCTACATGAAAAGGATGTAAGGAAGACACACTTGTTAGAAATAAATCACACGTTCTTGAAATTTGTGGGTTCAGAAAAAAAGTGACTTTTTGGTGGTGAGGCCTCTTACCAAGCTTTGCAAGCTCTCCAACTTCCAATACATCCTTGTAAAACTTGTCATTGTAGCTGACAGGGAAGATAACTTGATTCAGACGTTTCAGCTGTTTAATGTTATGGGGTGTTACATCCCCCAGCTCGATCCGGCTACTGGAACAAAAGCAAAACGGTTAAATACATGACAAACATAGAGCACTTAAAACAATTATGAAGTGGCTCAGGATTACACTGGTCATAAAAAAATAAAATACAAATGATATACAACCACTTATTTGCTGGCAATTAAAACCATTTTCACATTTTGCACTAACATTTTACCTACAACCACACATTTCTAAGACATTTTAAAGCATAATTAACTGTTTAGATAATTATATTAGAAATGACAGTGATATTTATAGATACAGCACAGATCAAAAAGCAGCTGTTGGTCATGTCTGTTTTCAGATGTACAGTGCCATCATCCTTGCCTCCAGATGACTTTTTATAAACTATATTTTCCCCTAAAATGAAACACCTTGTCAAACATATCTACCA
>JAVQJW010124227.1:0-21906 GCA_036025195.1 Hypseleotris klunzingeri
ATGTAGACTATATTGTAATGCTAAATACAAGTTCAACTTCAATATATTAACTTAAGCGTCCATTTTCTTTGAGCTATTTGCATTGAATAGCCATTTGTGTTTAATGCTAGGCTATTGACCCAACCTTCAATGGACAGAGACTGGGTTGAGTATTGTAGCAAGGCTTTTTTATCACCATGAGATGCGAAGGGAAGGGAAGCTTAATTCACCCCACAACAAATCATGTAGCCACCACATAGATTCTTGAAGCAGTTTAGGGTAAATAAAAAAAAAAGAAGTTGCATAGTTCCACTTTATAGGATGCATTGTGTGAGAGTTTGTTCGTCCTCCCTTCAAATGGGACAGTGGCTCATTGAATGTTATCCACTTAACTATGTCTTTTCAAACCATTCTTCATCATTCTGAATACAGTCACAAGAAGCCATGACGTCAGGGCACTAGTGTGGATGTAGACACAGTGAAGTCACTCTGTTGACCACCAGCTCTGTCACTCGGGGACGGGGAGTCACTGTTAGAGAATCCAAGTTGAGTCAACCTGAAGGCATACAGCTTTTTTTTATGCAATTGAAGGTTTTTTTGTTATCCGGGTAAATAAACAAAAAGAAAAGTAAGCACCTGGACAAAAAAAATGTTTTTTTCCAACTTATCGTACTACTACTAAGAGAGGTGCGTGGGCCTTTACAGAAAAATGTATCATAATTGCAGGGCAGTGTATTTTACTTTCTTAAATCAGTGTTGTAAGAAACTGTTAGGTCAAGAAAAATATCCGTGGAAAAAAACAAAACAAATTTTTATAAATAACCTATTGGCTGGTGTTAGTCACTGCTTGCTCACAACTGACTTCCCATACAAATATGACTCACAGCTGTTTAAAAATGTACATCCACAAAGGAGGAAGGGCACTGTACAGGGCAGCTTCTAAACCAGGACAACAAAAAGTCTTTACCATCATAAATCAGGACTAGACAAGCACTACACCAGTACTAAATCAGGACTAACCCCAAACCTGTTGAGGCCAAAGGGTCCAGGCAGGGGCACTACAGAGAAGCACACACGTCTGACCAACTGTCAACGTCATTTGGTCACTACACAGGCGCTAATGTTAGCTCCAGAACATACGGGGAATTTAACCACTTCACAGCACCAAACCTAAACAAACCTAAACCTCAAATGCTGACTGAAGTAAAACACAGGCATACCAGTTCAAAAAGGTATACCAGTTCAAAAAGGTGTCTTTCTCATGTTAGTGAGGAAGCTATAGGGTAGCTCATGTTTCTGTGGAGCAGCTGGACGCCTGACCTCGGCCTTGGCCTCCTGTAGTCCACACCAAAACCAGGACAAAACCAGGACTACACCAGGTTTTACACAGGGCCCAGCTACAACTAAATCCAAGCTAACATGCTGTTTACACGCGGGCGGACTGACACAAACTCGTCTGGAAAACTTTGGTCAGTCACGTCACTCACCGTGGACTCGAAGCCATCCTTGTTGCTGGGACACGGCGTCCGCCAATATTCTGTCCAGCACCGGCTCGAGGGGTCCACCGCGAAGAGAGTCCAAGTCCCCCGTCACCGAGTCCGTGTCCATGGTCTTCAAAAACCGACCCAAAGTGCGTGTGTAAAAGGCGAGTCCCACACCAAGTTCCGCCGGCGAGCTGTCCCTTTAAGAAGCTAAAAGTAGCCCACGGCTGGAGCCTCGCTAACCGGGCTCGCGCTCACCCATTTTCCCACTGTTTCTTTAGAAAAATAAAAGTCAAAATTGAGAATAAAGTGTGTCCACGGCGAGTCAGTGGCGTTTCTTTGGCTACGGAAGAGGAAAGTCTGGGAACAAGCTGAGGTTAAAGCCCCAGGCAGGAGCTGTGTTCCAGTCCCTGTGAAAGTGTCTCCGCTCGAGTTACTGCCCCTGCTCCAGAGCGCGCACCCGGGCACGCGCACAGAAGTTTGGGAAAAGTTTGGAACTGCCACTAACTAAAAAAAAATATATAATTAAATGTAACTTTTAAATTTAAACCAGGTCTGCAGATTTTTAGACTTGGTTTAGAGGAAAAATATTAAAATTCAGATAAAACCATAACACACGCTCTAGAAAAATAATAAAAAGTTTATTGCATATTTTATGAGAAGCTTAATGGCAAATAAATGGCTTTGACTGTAATGTTAAAGCAAAGTGTGTTACACCCGTTAAGCGTAGTTTACCTGGCGGGGCCTATAATTAAGTATGATTGATAACTGAACTAAACGCTAAAATGTAGTTGGCCAATGAAACCAGAGCTGGCCCCATCTGCTGGACACTGTGCAATATTACAGAATATGTGGATGTGTTGACAAATTTGGGGTGTAAAAATTAAAGATATTTTACTGAAATTTGTAGAAAATACCACACTGATGATACACAATTTCAAGTAGGGTGAATAGTGATGGTGATAGTAATGTTGAGGGATATATATTATTTTAGGAAAATTCTGTAATTTTACCTAAACGTTAAAAATTGCTAATTAAGTATAAAATTATATAAATAAAAAGACAGTCCTTTCAATAAACTTAAAAGCCGTAATAACTTGTGTCAGTACAGTTTTTATTGAAG
Organism: Hypseleotris klunzingeri; assembly: GCA_036025195.1. NCBI lineage: Eukaryota > Metazoa > Chordata > Actinopteri > Gobiiformes > Eleotridae > Hypseleotris > Hypseleotris klunzingeri. Next base: position 2,584 of record JAVQJW010124227.1, read on the forward strand.
AAGGCTGAGGCGACAGAAACACAAAACACAAAGATTTGTTTTAATAAACTCCTGCCGTCAGTCGCCTGTCTCTCCACATCTCCACGTCCACCTTATCTAGATCCAGTCACATCTACTGTATCTTTTATTAGAGTAGGATTAGATTCAAACACATTGCATAACATGAAAAGCACAATCACAAAAATAGTCTGTAGAGTTTGCTTTTAGTTCATTATTCTTTACAGCATTTTACAAAATTCAACCAAATTGAGACCAGACTATGGACTCAGTGCTTCATAGAGTGCACTGCTTCAAAAGAGACACATAACACAGATTAGACAAAAGAAAATATATGAAGCCTCAATCTCATCTGTCATGTGTATGTGTTTTAAAAGGGGTCAAATTATGTCTTTTAGTAGGCTTTTAAAAGATTTTTACTTACTTCAAAGTTAGCATTTCAGATATAATGTAAAATGCAATATTTATAAATGACCTTTATGAGCTGCTAATTTTTTTTCTACTATAAACTGTAGGTGCATGGCCCTTTAAGGCCCCCTTCCCCCTACTGGCTACAGCCACTTAACTAACACCCAAAAGTACTAGCAAAGTAAGGTTCCTTCACCTATTTACGTGGTTGAAAATGACTGAAGTGCTTACAACTCCTGAAAAGGTTACTGCCTCAGCAGGTCGGATTACCCAAATGTGTGAAGAAAACAAAACACTCCTGGTAAACCTGGAGTTAGCATAATAGGGTCCCTTTAAATGAGCTTTCTAAACCTTTGGGTAAAGACAAAATCAGGGGCAATGAGTGTGAAATACTCAACTTCCTTTTTATCCATGTCCCACTTATATCACTGGAGAAAGGCCTTACAGCTTGATGACTTTTAAAATTTCTAAATACACAATCGTTTCATCCATCAAAATAATTTCAGTTATTACAAAATTGAATTATTTTGTCATTTATTCGTATAGGGTTGCTATAAGTCTATTAGCAGAGGCAATAATGTAAGTTTAAGTTAATGAATGAGTATATTCTATTGTTCATCTATCTGAAAACAAAATCCAACCACAGAGGGCGACGAGACTATGTACTCCTTGGATAAATTAATGCAACTGGAAAGGCATCTGGCATAAACCTACGCCAAACTAATATTCACCCCAGGAAGGGAAATGCCCAAAGGAACTGAAAATATATCTTGTATACAAAAGTCATTTCCTTAAAATGACGTTTCAAAGTTATAAGAGAATGTTTAAAGAGGTCCAAAGACTACCCAAAAAGTGGAGCATTGATGAGGCAAGTGTGTTTCTGTTTGAACTCTCTACACTTGCAGTGCTACCATCGTGAAAAGCACAGGAACAAACAAATCACTGACATTTTGGGCAATAAGTCTTTTTCTGTGCGAGCTGTACTTATTGTTGAATCTCAAATGCTGTATCATTACCCCTCAAGTGATGAATGAAGATATATTTTTAAGTTCTGGCCTTTTGCACAGCCTTTAACATTTAGTTCTACAGACAAGGCAATAGCATTTATGCATTACAGCAATTTTTTAGCTGCTCACATCTTTCTTCTTATTGCCCTTCTGTGTGCTGTTGGTGTCACATACGATACATTCATGTTTAATCTTTTGGGCTTGATTGTGGTGATTAAGACCAGCGTCCAGTTCTGGTCATCTGCCTCGGCGTCTTTGATAATTATTCAGCCGGTGTACTCTTCGTGCTAGTCCCAAGCCTGGATAAATGGCGAGAGCTGTGGAAGTTAATGCAAAGTCACTGCACGCTAGGAGGCAGATGATTTGCTGTGGCGGCCCCTATAGGCAAAAGTAAAGAAGTACTGCTTTCATCTACTTTTTTTTTTTTTTTTTACAAAATCGTGCTACAACTCCACTTCCTCAAACTCTCCCAACTCCTCTGCAGTGGTCCTCAAAAGAAAAAAAAAATCAAGAATGAATAAAATTTGTAGCTTTCTGTCCATAAAATTGTCTTTAACGTCGCTGCACACTCCTGAATATTTCTCAGGATTAGTATCTCTATTGAAATGTAATCACAGAAAAAAATGTTTCGAAGTTAATGCATTCTTCATTAAAAGCAGATTCTCGCCACCGCTAACGTTCACCCCCCTACAATGACAACATCCAGTTTTTCAAAACGGAACGGTTTCAAAATATTACATGGCATCCTTCTCCTCCAACCACAGTCTTGTGATCAGCACTCATAGAACCCTCCTCCTTGCATTACTTTTCCCACTTTCCATGCCTTTTAGAAACTAGTTTGATTTAAGAAAAACTATTATATCGATGTTTTTTTTCAACCTGGTGTGCGGCTCACAGTCTCAGGTCGATTGATGTCCTGTGTTTTAGAACTTGTTTTTTGTCTGAAATTGGAATTAACTAGTCCTAAGTGTTTCCCAGAACTGGAACCATGAACAGAATTCCTTCCCGCGTTTTTTTAAAATCCTCATAATTCCTCCATGTCCCCTACTGTCCGCCTGTGAACCCAGGACGGGCCCGCCTTGGAACTCCTCTCCTCTGACCGTTCTGGGGACTCCTATCTCCCTTTAATTGGCCATTGAGCGTGTCTTCTCCTTTAAACCAAGCCCGGTGGTTTTAGGTGCCACTGAGATTCCTCCTCTGTGGACGTGGGTTTTGCTGATTGGCATGTCCTGCTGGTTGTCGGGGGACTCAGTGTGGAGGGTTCATGGGCCCGCGCTGCTGCTTCTGCTTCTGCTGCAGGAGGAGCTGCTCCAGAGGGGACGGGCCCGGCGGCATCATGGAGCTTGACCAGAACGACTGTGGACAGACACAAACATGGGACACTTAGTAGAAATAAAGAACATTTCATATATCTGCAGACAGCTTCACTCCACTATTGTCTACCTCTCCCTGTCACATCTCTCCTGTCTCTTCACCTCTATCCCCTCTCCACTAAGGGGAGTATATGAGACAGGCAGTGCACCTCCCAGGAGTGGAATAAAGCCATTTCACTATCCTATTTCTTTTGTCTTACTTGGTTTGTATCCTTTATCCTCACTGCTGTCTACAGGTGGGAAAAATATACTATATTTTTCCGACTATAACTTGCACATTTTTCATAGTTTGGCTGGTCCGGCAACCAGTTGCGATGTATACAAATACTGTATATATCATTTAACATGAACGAAGGAGTAAACGGCTTTACCGCCTACAGCCAAGGTGGCGCTCTAGGTTTGTGACAGTTAAATGGTGTTTCTGAAAAATCCTATTACAAATAGCAGGTAGTAAAATATGTGTAGTTGAATAACTTGCTTTTCCAGATTAAATGCTTGGTCTTGGTTTTGGATATTGTGTCTTGTGCGACTTATGATTTTTTCCTCTTCACAATGCATTTTTTGACTGATAATCCTCCAGGGTGATGTATAGTCTGAAAAATATAGTGGCTATTCTAATATATTGTGATGCTTGTTTTGGGCATACTGTATCGATATGGCAAGCTGGTGCATTTATTTAGTCGATTACAGTCCTATTCTACTCACCCCTGTATCCTCCACCCTGTCATGAGCTCAAACCTCACTAGTGTTGATTGTACTACATTTAGTGAAGGCAGTTGGAGTGTGGATGGTTGGTTCAGAGATTGCAGTGTTACCTTGAGGCTGTCTGGCAGCACAGTGGACTCCTCCATCGGAGTATCCTGATTGGTCCAGGAGCTGCTTTGAGGCCAACTGGTCTCAGAGGCCGATGCACTGGGTAAATAGTCTAGTCCAAAACCACTCCCGGGGCCTACAGGAGAAAATATATTTATTAGGAGAACATATATTTATTAGGAGAACATTCTGCTCATACTGAAGTCATTTGTTTGCTGGAAAATTCCTATCCTCAAACTGCAATACTTGATATTTTTACTTGGTTAGCAGATCATTCACACTTTCAAACATAGACTTTTCTTGTATAGTTTTTTCATTTTTTTCCTACACAAAATCAGGCAACTTTAATAAACTTTGAATAAAGGCTGTGATCTTCACCTGTCTTGTCTGTCTTCCAGCGGTCCACTAGGCGGCGATCTCTGCTGTCCAGGGTCCCGATGGGGCCAAAGTTGTGAGAAGGCTGGGTGTTGTGGCTGTGAGTTGGGGGAGAAGAGGGGAGGCTGCTCGGGTTGGAAGAGTGGGGGGACTGGCTGGCGGGAGTCGAGTGATCTACAAATGAAGAGTAGGACAAGCTTTAGTTTGCTAGTTTAAAAGACCAATATCACTTTTTTTTTTGCATATTTAACAGTCTATCTTGGATATATTTAGGTTACCATTTATCTCACTTGTCCCTTGAGGGTTTTCCAAAACAAAATAAAAATATAAGCCTTGACACAGCCAAACAGACATCTTCTCCAATAAGATATGCTGTTGATTGGTGATAGCAACAATGCTTCTCGCACTTGCCCCAATTTATGACATCACTTATAGGGTCATTACGTTTTTAACTATAGCTTCACATAATTATTTACAGACCATCCCTAATGAAACAAAACACTAATTTGGGTATGAGTTTGAGAAAACAAAGTGGGTACATTTTGCAAAATACAGGACCTTTAATGTTTTGAAAGCCATTGTATTTACCTGAGCTGGCAGGGAGGGACGGGGACCAGGGCGTTTCAAACAGAGAGTACAGTGAGGGCTCCTGAGGCATTAGTGGAGCTTCATGTTTGGAGCTTTGAGGGATGTTTTTCCCATAGGCCTGTATGAAGATGCTGTTCTGGTTCAGCTGTTTTGAACAGAAGTACATTAATATATATGAATTAACTGATGTCATTTTCTGGTGAGTATTTGATATTTAAAAAGACATTGTCAAACCTGCATGGGGAAGTTTGGCAGCAGAGAGGACGACTGGTTCATGGGCTCAATTCCAGTCTCCATACGGTTCTGAAGGAACATTGGCAAAAAAAAGGTAAATAAATGGCGATACAATTGATAGGGATCGCAAATTAATATGGCAAAAGATTTAGAAGGAAACTGTAGGAGCATTAAGTAAAGGATCTTAAAGGCAAAAAGGAGTGGACATCAATAATCTGTGTGGTTATTTATTTCAAACATTTATGCGTGTAGATTATTCAACTAATAAGCTACAATTTAAGACTTCGTTTGAATTATATAAAAAATGACGACACTTACAAAGGTTTGGGTCAGATTTTAATAAAAGTACACAACCGTTGTCCACCCCAGTTCACCTTTTAAGGAGAAAAAAGAGAGCTACATACGAAGAGGTTTGTTCCAGGAGCAGAGCTGTGAGGAGATGCCAAAGCCTGGAAAAGCGACGGTGGTTTGGGGAAAACCAACCCCTCATCGTCCTCAAAGTCTGCCAGAGTCTTTAGTAAATCAGGAGGCAGCAAAGGAGACGACTTAGGGTCCTACCCATAGCAGGAGGGAATGATAGTTGAAGGGGTACAAAGAAAAGCAGTTGTGAGAAAAGGGAGTAAAGCAAAGTAAGAAGCTAAACTGGGTTTTTTTAGAATGAAAAGGCAAAAGGTCTAGTAGTAATTGTACCGTAGTGATACTATTAATGTCGGCATCAGGACTGAAGAGGTTCTTACCTCAAATGGTGGGCCTCTCTGTGTGGACAGTTCCTGCTCCGCCCTCTTCAGCCGTTCCATCATAGTTTTGGGGTACTCCCACAGCAGCTCAGGATGTCGGTTCACTTCTGGGGGGTACTTCTTCTTGTCCAGGATGGGCAGAGTAGGCTGCGAATCAAAATGTTTCATGCTTGACTCTGGGGGAATGAAGAAGGACTGCTGATTCTGAGGCTGTGGCTGCTTCGGAGCCATCTGCATCATGGACAGTTTCTGAACAGAACCTGGCCACAGAGGAGAAGACTGCTCCTGCAAGAACTGCACAAGGTAGAGAGAGAGTGTAAATATGACTGCTTTGCACACAGTCTGAGACATACTTTATTTAAACTTCAAAAAGCGGATAACTTAACACATTTTTCAATCTAAGGATTGTTCTCATACGTCGCTAAACAAAAGTCGCATTGAGATAATATTAGAACGTGTAATTAGTGTTTGCAGGGCGGGTTCTAAAAATAGATTTGGGCAGGATGAGGCAGGTCAAATAATTTCAAGAGCAGACCGCACTAGTTGGAAAAAAAACAACCCATCCTCTTACTAATTACAGTATTACTCCTCTATAGTCATGTGACCTACCTGCTGCAGTCCAAGGTGATGTGGTGGGCTCTTTCCTAGAGCCACCTGCTGAGCTGGCTGCTGCAAAGCCTGCTGGGTAATGGACTGCTGTACACCCTGCTGGGTTCCGGGCTGAGTCTGTCCCATGGAGGCCGGGGAGCCCTGAGGAGTGGGCACAGAGTGGCGCTGGTGGCTGTAGTGGTGAGTGGGTTTGTTGGACTGGGATGGGGCCTGGGGCTGGGAGTGGACAGTGGTTTGGAGGAAATGCCCAGAGACAGGCACAGGGCCAGGAGAAAAGGTGAAACCATGATTGAGACCAGAGAACTGTACAGGAGGAGTCAGCATGTAGGCAGAGGGAGGAAAACCAGGTGGGAAGACAGGGTTGACATTTGTGTGGATGGGGATAAACTGAGAGGTGGAGCAGGTGGTTGGGGTCTGAGTCACTGGAGTCTTCTTCACTTCAGAGACAGGAGTCTTCCTCAGCTCTGTCTGGACTTTCACCTGCATCAGAACAACAAATCAACAATAAATTCAAAATTTTAAGATATATTTTTTAAAACTTATCTACCTATCTATTACTCTAAGCAATACAAACATGATCTTGCTACTCAAAAGTCATTCAACAATAGAGATCCAACTAAAGTAACACAATTTACAAGACAGTATTAAGTCAAATATTCATACACATTACCAGTTTGCTAGGTTCACAGATCTTCTCATGAGTGATTTTCTTTATCTCATTCTTCTTCTTTCCATCCCGTTTCATGTCAGTTTTTGCAGTGTTGGCGTTTCCTTTGGTGAATTCTCTTCGTTCCTTCATAATGTCTTTCTGGTGGTGGCGGACAGCCTCACGGCTCTGCTCTGGTGGTTTGAGGTTCTCTTTGAATGAGACACTCTGGGTTTTGCCTGCAGACATAGTGGACTTCGGGCCAGTGTTTACTCCATCGTTTGGGCTCTGTTCACTGTTGGATGACTCCAGAAGCACTTCCTTCTCTTGGGGCTCGTCGATGGGCAGCTCTGGGAGGTCAGTGATGAACGCGAGCAGCCCATCTTCAGACACGCGACACTGCATTAACCTGCACACAACAAATATACAATATATATACGCATCATGTTTCACCAGTCCTGTCTGCCTGTGGTAGTAGAGGGCACTTACAGAGGCTGGGTTTCTGCAATCCATCTGCCCAGAGAGACCAGCCTCTGGTGCCTGGGGTGGAGCAGTCCATCCTGCTCCGCCAGGACGCCCTGGTGACCTTTAGTGAAGTCTAGAGTTCGGAGAGCTGGACGCAAGGCCAGGAAGCCCTGCAACTCAAACTCCTCTGGCAGTGGCCCCACTGTGGACAGAACACAATTATTTAACAAACAAAAAAGGTCCGATAAAGGCTCTGTTTCACACACTTGTGGAAAGTATATTTGAGTTTCATACCTGAGGAACAAGAGATGTCATCTTCTTTGGGCTGGAAGCCATTCAGCATTGACACTAGCCACGGCCAAACACTACATTAGAGAAGACAAAAACAAGAACTCAGTTCTGTTCAGATATGTACCAACACCCTGCTTTATACACACACAAACCATACGCATTCTACTATTGCAAGAGACATGGGAATTCAATTTAATAAACACATCTGCCTCACATTTTAACTGTGTGTAGTGTTTACCAAATAAGCACTGGAAATAAGATTTGTTACTTTCCCTTATTCTGGGCAATAGACCTAATAATAGTAATAGATCTGTTTTATAAAAGATGTACTTGTTTTATGAAAACACTTTTGAACTATATCCCCCCATTCTGAACAGTATAAGTCAGTTAGGTAGTAGTGATTGAGCAGTGAGTAGATGTGTTTTGTAAAGTACTAACTGCTGTCGCTGGTGCACTGCTCCTTCATGGAAGACACTGGGCCTGAGGCGGAGCCAGTCCAGAGACACTTTGATGGCTGGTAGAGGACAGTCACCCATCAGCTCCTCTCCTGCAGACTGCTTCAGGAGAGCTCTGCTGCACATGATGCCCAGGAAGGACACTGGCACAAACACACACAACAGTTATACATTACTGTCAAAAAATATCTTAATTCTGAAATGTACTGCAAAAAAGGCTAAATCAGCTGTATCAATATTTTGGTTATGTGCAAAGCAGTTCTCCTCTCACTATGACAGTACAGTATGTTCCAGTATAGCACATGGAGAGGGGTCTTACTGAAGAGGCCCAGCAGTTGTGCCCAGCTGGTCTGCTGCTCTGAGCTGTAGTTGTTCTCAGTGTCACTCAGGTCTCGGAGGTGGTGCAGCTGAAACAGGTTGATGACTGTGATGTGTACCAGCTGCTGTGAACTGAACGCCTTCTGCAGCATCAGCTTCTGAAAACACATAACACAAGACAGCACTCAACTACAGGAGACCTCAAAGTTTCTCATCAACAGTGTTTACTATTCTGATAATATTTGTGATTCGTTTTGAACATCTATGCCTTGGGTTTTCCAACTTATTGTCTTACTTGATTCTAGTTATCTCCATTTGAGCTGTCTAATGAATTAGTTTTTCCTTTTCAGTCTGAATGGAACAAACTAGAACCAGGTATTAGGGGTGAGTGATATGTTCCAAATATAATATAATAATATAAAGGTTATATATATCAAGACCATAAATTTGATCAAGATTTTATCACAATTTCTTGTTTTTTGTCCTACACAGAAAAACTACTACTTTATAGAACCTCTTTGTTCTTTGCATCATTCCTCGCCTTCCCAGAAAACATTATCACCTTGGCGGAGGTAATTAATGAGAGCATAAATGACTGCACTTTATCATGATTCAACAATCTTCCCAGATTAGCAGACCTGATTTTTTTTTTATCACAACATCACCCACCCCACTGCAGATAATACGGTTTGTGTGTCTAAATATTGTAACTATTGTGCTTTTGTCAGATTTGTGATGAATGTAAAGACATATAGGAATTGACATTATCAGACCTGAAACTGCTCCTCCAGCCTGTCTCTCAGAGTGTCCAGTTTGTCCACCCCTTTGCTCAGATACACATGTCCGTGAAACTTAATGAAGGCTTTGATGAAATCTGAAACACTCCACTTGGTTTTCACCTCTTCTCGGCTGCACACACACAGGAAAAACACAGAAGACATCTTGATTACATTACTGACAGAGAACAGCTTTGGCAGAGCCACAGTAAATGATGTGGACTGCATAAAATGATTAACTTGTCAATGTCTAACACTGAAACCAAGGCCTTCAAGAGATAACACTCCATTCTCTGGCATTATTATATTGGTGTAAATGTAAGACTTTGAGGAATCAGAGTGAATCATTTATTTATCTAGTGTCATCACATTGAAATAGACAGTTCTAGAACAACAAAATGCTCTAACATTTCATTTGGGCTCTTGAAAAAAGTACAAAGTGCAAACCTGATAAAGGATATACTAAACATTGACAAGTGTTCCCACCTCAATTAATGTAGTGGCCATTAACACACAGTTTGCATTGTACTACTTATGACCTGTGATATAATCTTTGCATTTAAAGTTGCATAATAAAAATATGATAGTATTGCAAATGTGAGGTGTCACCTCTCCAGGGCTTTGGACAGTGCTTTCTGCAGGTTTGTGGAAGCAGCCGGGAAGGGGAACTTCACTGCAATACTGCGGCAGTAGTAGAAGATAGTGGTCAGGTGGTCTCCTTTGGATGAAGCCAAGATGGCCAACTGGTTGTAGGGCTGACCTGAAAGAACACAGAAGGTAGGTGTTACTTAATAATACTAAAAGAAAAATAAATATCCGTTCTAACTAAACTATCAGTTATAATACTGCATGTGCTGGTTTACCAACATTTTACAAATAATACAGTAAATAGTCACTTACCATTAGATGGGACCAGCTGAGCAGCATGTCTGTAGTATGACTCGGCCTGGCTCGTCTGGTTCCTGTAACGAGCTAGACACAAAGCACAAAGAGTGTTGGAATGGACTTTATCTTTTATGTTTTTGTTGATAACATTTTAGTCCTAATGACCAGTTAGATAGAAACACATGTTTTCATCTACAATGTTAGCTTTAGAGACCAAATTACAAATGGATTGTATTGTAATTTATAAGTATGGTATCCAGCTGCACATAGCTTTTGTACTTAGATCTCAGGGAAATATTAATGAAAAAAAACGTCATGACAGGAGCATTAAGTGAATTCAAAAAATCTCATTCAGTGGTCACTAAAATGAATTAAGATTTTCCAGGCCTGGGTGTAGCACAAATGGTGGCTGAAGTTTTGGGCTAGGGAATTAAAAAATGGTGTGAAGATTTTCTGGCAACTATTTACTGATAATATCTAAACCAAGTCAATCTTCAGTGTGCGTTCGTGTCCTTTAGTTACCAATGTCCCCCAGGTGAACGAGGCAGTGCTGGCAGATGTAGAAGCAGGAGCTGGGCTGAGGAGTCACGATAGCGCTGCTGCTCTTCTGCTTGTTGCTGATGATTCCGAGCTGAGACGAGCGGACGCGACACGGCAGATCCACGTTAAAAACAGTACACAGCTCCTGCAACAGCTACACACCAAGCACAACCATTCAGTATTCTGCTTCCTTTTTGTGTTTCGAAACATTCTAAAACATTCAAGAATTTACAAGTGAAACGGACTGTTAGATATTTTCTGTGGAGAAATTAGCACTAGCCATCAAATGCTGCATAGTAGAACTACATAAGGTGGCTTTGGCAACTGACAACACATCAGCTACACGCAGGTAATGTCAGGACATGGTTACAAAACATTAGCGAAGATACCGATAGCGTTTAACGTAAAATATTCACATTGAGCTAAAAGCTGAATAAAGTTGATTTCTTTATTTTCAGGTTTATTCTGGACAAGTACTTACAGAAATGTAGAGTGCAACAAAGTGTGTTCAGATTCAATCCACTATTCATCACAAATCCTACTTTAATAAGTTAATTTTAGAAAATGTAACTGACTGACTGATCTTGAAGCTAACAATTCAAAGTCAATTTTAACAGATAAATCAACAACAAACATTCATTTTTGCTGTTCCAAAACGTTGTATTCAATGTTTAGTGCTTAGTGCTTAATGGGACATTACAGCATAGAACAAGGATAGATAAAGCTTAGAAACTTAGACTACACCTTTTATGTTATTTATGTAAAAAAAAAACTAAATTTACTTAATGCTTAGTTCAGTGCATTATTTGTGGACGGATGTATAAATGAGATCAGATTTCTAAGACCCACCTGAGTGTAGAATCCACTGGCAGCCTCGAGAAAGAGGGACAGATTAGCCTGGACCTCACTGCGGTTGGGATTGGCTCGGTTCTTAGCCTGGCTCTGTAATGTGGTGATCTGGTTCTTGAATGCATGGTTCCACCTACACAGACACAAAAAAGACAAACTTAGACCTGGGAAAAACTTGTCAGAGTAAAAATGACAAAAAGAAAATTCCAATTCCATGTAACTAAAGCTAGATTTCTTTGAAGACACTCATCAAGTAAAAAATCATAATGTAATTCCCATGATATACTTTCATTTGGGGAGGTTGTAGAGGTAAACTAAAGTTAAGACTATGATTAACAAGTTTTGACTAAGGTTGCACAATATATCGGAAAAATTATTGTTATCGCAATATTAATAAACTCAATATCCGTATCGCAAACATTCTAAAATTATCACACAAGACAAGTGTTCAGTCTGACAGCAATTTACACTTAACATTATTATCATTTTACATCAGTGCCTTGAATAAAAATCCAAAATTCATGTATTTAAAAAGTAATATTTTAGTCATTATTTCTATATTGTCTTCGTTTTGTCAAAGATAGTTTGATTTTGAAGCAATTTAGATAATAGCTTTCCTCAACTGAACTTGCATCAATAGTATCACAATATTCAACATGGTTATCGATTATCGCATGTTTTTTTCATTTCGTGCAGCCCTAGTTTTGACTGTATTTTATCCCATTATGATTTCTCAAGCAAATGGTCAATGAACTGCTAATTAATGTAGGTTGACTCACAGGTCCTGCTCCACTTTCTTGTCCAGAGCATATTCCAGGTCCGTCACCAGCATTTTTTGATAGACGTCCTGTAAGGCCTGCCGTGACGTCCACACCTCCGCCGCACCCAGCTTTGAATCTGCACACCAAAACATTTGTCAGTTTTGTATTTTCAACTATTAAAGCAGCACTATGTAACGTTTCCCACATTTATAACCACTACAGGGGTGTTTTGTCTGGTTTAAACCTGATTTAATCCTTTATTAAGTCCTGGTTTAGACCCAATTTTAGACCCAATTTAGACCTGATTTTTTTTGTCCATTTTGGATTTATTTGATAGGACAGTAGAGAGGGGAGTGGCATTCGTCAAATTGTCGTGAGCCGGATTCGAACTCACGACGCCGCATGCTCTACCAGTCCTGCTTTTTGTAGTTTAGCACTGGTAGAGAAATGGTTTAGATTCAATTTAGTCCTGGTTTTGACCTGGTAAGGATCTGGTACTAATTCTAGATTTAGTCGTGGTTTAGTCCTAATTTATGTCATGATATATTCAGTTTTGACCTTGTATCATTCATTACATAAAATCTAATAGAATGTACAGGTATCACATGTTTTTCCAATATTGTGGAACCCTACCTGAAAAGTTACATCGCATTGCTTTAAATATTGAAAGAACTGCATAATGATTTCTGAGTAAAAAGGCTGTGATCATGTGACCACCTGCACTCACCTGTCATGTCTGCCTTCAGGGCCTCTGCTTGTCTGCTCCGGATGAACACACAGAAATAAAGCAGAGAATAAGATTGAAATGTATTTGTTTGTTAAGTCATCCAACATTTTAAATAGCTAATAAAAATCTTTACCGTCAAGTACGCAATGTCCTAGCATACCTGTGACTAACAAGCCATTATAGAACAACTACCCTTCAACAACAGAAAAAAACATTATAAAAAAGACTCTGCCAACAATTGAATAAACGGTTTTGAGTGGTATTCATAGTATAGTAGTAAAAAATGTCCTAACATATTGCTAGTTATGACATATAGTTAGCTTAGTTGGTGTTTTGATGCAGGCGTGAAGTGAAAGGCGCACCATGCTAAGCTAACAGAAACATTCGTGTATAAAACCAAACTGTACAAATACGAGTGTTGTTATAGGTTATTTTACAGTAATGACATTGTATTAACATGTAGTGGTTGGCTACATATGTGCTAAATAGTGAGAACGTCTAGTAACAATGATTTCCTGATAGTTAGCCGTTAGCATCAGCGTTAGCAGTGGAACAAAACAATCCGAGCGTCTGGAGGAAATGATACATTTTAGTGATGTTAGTGAGGCTCGAATCAGACACAGAAAGATCCGCAGTGGACTCACCGTAAGTACTGGGCGCACAGGTTCATCTCGGCGGCCCTTTGTCTTTAAAACACCGCCAAGATAAAGCTAATAAAGGTGAGGCGCTAATGCTCCTGCGGTCGCCATATTGTTCCTGTGTGTGTGACCCACAGCTCAGGGGCGGGGCCTTCACAAACAGCTGATGGAGCCACAGCTATGGGACAGATATGTGCCTCTTAACAACCCAAGTAGCCTAGTATTATCTGTGCATTTGCTACATAAGACAAGCCTTACCTGACTTATTTAACAGGTGGCTTTGTACATCCATTAGTAAATTCTGTCAGAAGATATATTTACCTAACTGCAAGAAATTATAAACTAGGCTATAGCCTTTGCATTTAGTTCCCAGTTATATATGGACCTTTGGAAGGTCATGTAAAACCTTGATGGGACCCCATACATAAGTGTCCAATGCACTGCAGTGTTCTGCATATGCCTCCCAACAATGGCTTGGGAGGCAGATGCAGAACACTGCAGTGCAATTTTATATTTTAATTGGTCCAAAGTGCACAAAGTTGACGTGTGAAAAGTGGCTATCCTAACTTTTTTATCAGGAGTGATTTATGTATGAGAGGAACTTGGCAAAATGAAACAAAATTGAATGAATTTAGACAGTAACAACATTTTTGGCATGCAAACAGTGATTAGAACAATTCACTGCTCCTCTTATTAGACTCTTGAACTTCTGCACAAAGAGACTCTTATGTTCAAACAATGTTTGAACATAAGAGTCTCAGTGCATATTGCATCAGGACCATTTTGTCTGACATGACTACCTGCCGTATGTCTTGAATACTCAGGTTAATAGAGCTGATGGTGGTTAATAGAGCTGATAGTGGTTTGGACTCCTTTGCCCAGTGACCTGGCAGTGACCTCCCCAAGACCTGGCAGACTCAACCATCAGTCTCCTGCAGGAAAGTCTTTTCCAACACCTCTGTACTGAGGATGAACACTGTGGTTTCTGTCTGGTTGTGGAAAACTGCATCATCTCTGTCCTCTCAGTGATTGTCCACGTGTCTTTATGCACTTGGTGAGGTCATTCACCTGTGTGCCTTAAGGCACCCCGTGGACAGTACTGATTTAAATGTGTCCTTGATATAAGGGCCTATACTGCTCAATAAGCTTCCATTGTGCATATCTTCAGTAGGCCTATACCATGTTTCTCAGCATTCAGGTAGGCTACCAGTAACACGCAGCATACCAGCACCAAAACAAAAGACTGGTATTGCTAAAACGACCAGCAGAGGGGACAGGAGAGACAGAAAGGGGGAGAACTGTGTTGAGAACAATGGGAGCTAATTTATAGGGACAAATTAGGCTGTTTAATTTACGCATAACTATCTTCAGAAAGAATTTTTATCTGTTTTGTGAAGAATATACATAGCCCGTTTTGTTCCACTTAATTCACAACTATATATTTATTACATTAACAATTTACAAACGTTTGCTGAGTCTTATTGGGATGTGCGTGTGTCTTTAAGAAGTGACGCGCTTGGCTCAGCCTCCAGAGGTCTGCCGCAGCCTCAGTCTCCATCTCTGAACCACATCAGGACCACCAACGGAACCGAGAGCAGCAGACAACTGGACCCACCAAAAACAGTGCGAACCGAGCCAGAACCTTCACAAACCATGACGGAGAGCTCCAAAACGCACGTGATCCTGCTCTCGTGCGGCAGCTTCAACCCCATTACCAAAGGCCACATTCACATGTTCGGTAAGACCCATAAAATTAAAGACAAAATACTCGTCGGGATCAAACCAACTGGATGTAGGCCTGTATACTCGTATTTGGCCTTTTCGTTTTTACGCAAAGGTTCGTTTCGTTTATTGTGCGGCCCGTAGTGTTTTCAGACGGGCGGTGCTTTACGCAAAAGGGCGACGTCTCTATGTGCGCTTCAAAGCATCACCGTGGTTAATATTTGGTTAACCGCC
The DNA here is from genome assembly GCA_036025195.1 of Hypseleotris klunzingeri. Taxonomy (NCBI): domain Eukaryota; kingdom Metazoa; phylum Chordata; class Actinopteri; order Gobiiformes; family Eleotridae; genus Hypseleotris; species Hypseleotris klunzingeri. The sequence continues at coordinate 18,032 of JAVQJW010124227.1, forward strand.
CAGAGATGGCTGATTACCTATGTTCCTTTTTGGTAAACATTGGATTTATGACTGTATGTAGGCCTCGAGCCGTATATGTGTGACGCAGGCATAAATGTAAAAGCTAGTATGATGATAGAAATTAGGTCTTTTCATACCATTTATATATATTTCTGTATTATCACTTAGCCTGTCAATTGAATATGCCTACGTTTTGGGCAGGGCTATATTCTCCTGGTTTGTAAATGTCTTGGTTTAGACCTGGTTGACCTGATTTAGTCCAAATTAGTCTTTTAGTCTTTGGTTTAGAACGAGTTAAGCCCTAGTTTAGTGCTGGTTTAAAATCTGGTTTAGGCCTAAATCCCTGCTGCTATAAGGAGTCATTACTACTTTTCTGTGGTTAAATTATTGTAAGACATAGACTGTACAAATAGTTGCCTAAACTAGGGTATTTATAGAATGCCTTATTGGCCAACATATTCTGAAAAAAGCAATATCATTCTGGCCTATCTGGTTTGGCTGGTTAAGTTTTGGCTTTTGCTATTCTATAACTGAATGTGCTTAGGTATGTAATGATGACAGTGTGATGATAGATTAGGGGTGGGCGTTATGGAGATAAAAGAAAAATTGAATTGTGATTAGAAATTATGACTAATCTGGGAAGATCGTTGAAACGTGATACAGGGCATTCAGTTGCTCTGTTCTTCACTTTCATTTTTACGGTAACAATAGCAGTGTTCAACAGTGATCTTCTATGTAAGACAGAAAATATAAGTTAACTAAAGTCAATACAGATTGTGATCTTGATATTCAAGGTGATATTGTACTGTATTTATGGCCCACCTTTTTGATTGACAATGTGTGCTTCTGTTTGTTACAGAAAAGGCCAGAGAGTATCTTCACCAAACAGGACGCTACATTGTGATTGGAGGAATCATCTCACCGGTCCATGACTCCTACGGCAAACCAGTGAGTATACATACAAGTATTCACACTATATGAAGTCCATCTGATCATAGTGGTCTTTGATTTAGTTTTATTTGTCAAAATTTCCCCAAGATTTTTTAAAATATGATCATTTTATGAAAGTGGCCAATATAAGAATCTCAAGTATTGACTGTGGGATAAAATATAAAGCATTTTTATTTGTCCATATAGGTACAAGAACATGTTTTTTGCTTCTGCTAAAGATGAGAGCAAATTAGAAACTAAGCCCACTTTTTACATTTAAAGCTGTAATCTGGTTTTATGTGTTGCAGTGGGTTGATGGCTTCTCCTTCCACATACTTCCAAAAACATGAATTTGTTAGGAAAACTGTTCAGTGTAAAATGACCACATTGAATAAATGTGTGAATGTGTGAGTGTGTCTGTGTCAGCCCTATGACTATTTGTTTATTGACCATATGGTGTACCCCATCCAATTCTTGTAGTTACCTTTGCCAGTGTTTTCAATAGCATATGTCTGATTGTATGTAAGCAACTTTACTCAAAAAACTACTGAACATATTTTGATGAAATTTTCAGAGTTTATAAATGACGCAAGGAACAATTGATTTTGAATTTGGATCACTACCTGGATCCAGGATTTTTACATAGAATGCAGTCTACTTATCAATACAACATATGGCCAACAAAACAGAGCAATGAGCACCAGTCAATAGAAAAACTGTGCTGAGGAGACTATGTGCTGTCCCAGATGAAGGTGCTTGTTTAGGCTAATAGTGTTTTTTCAATTGTTTTAAGATGATTTGAATGATTTTGAACAAAGACAGAATAGTCAATGTTATGTATCTGTATGAGTGAATAGAGGAAGTGAGCTGACTTGGCGGAGGTCTGCGTGCATTCTAGTTGCTTGCTGTAGCTATTTTTCTGTATTTAATGTGTGGGGAAAAGGCTTGCGACAAATGAAAGGCAATAGTCAATTAAATGCATTACAGTAGAGAAGTGTGGAAGCTCTTTTTCCCTGTGTTCCCACTGAATCCATGCAGGCTGTGTCCTACTTTCAGCTCCACACTTCATGAATAAAACAAACCTCAGGAACCAGGCTGCAGTCTTCTGAAGCAGTTCTTATACTGCCCACTAGAGGAGCCACACATTACCTTTTTTCTATTCTTACTGGGAGAAAATGGTTTAGTTCTGGTTTATACCACCAAAAGGAATGCGTAACGCAATTAAAAACTACTAAAACGTTCCCAGCCGTTACAAAATTCCATTTATTTACTATGTAATTGTTTTTGGCAATATGTTCAGACCTTGGGCTTACAGCTTTATGTACTTTGGATTGCATGAGAAATATTTTAAGGATTTCTGAATTTTGTATTGTTTAATAAGTTCAAATACACCTTGATTTGAAAAAAAAAATCCAGTCTCCCAGCATTTAACTCCAGTCCAAGTTCATTAGTAATCTGAAGATGTGTGTTGCTGTTTCAGGGTCTGGTGTCCAGTAGACATCGCCTCACCATGTGCCAGCTGGCAGTTCAGTCCTCAGACTGGATCAGGTACTGCTCTGTCATCATGTTGTTTTTACACATTACACATTTAAACAGAGAGCTGACAGTAGACTTGTGTTTGTTAGAGTGGACCCCTGGGAGTGTTACCAGGACACATGGCAGACCACCTGCAGCGTCCTGGAGCATCACCGAGACCTCATGAAGGTGAGGAACAACTGCTTTTCTCTCAAATAATACACCTTCTAATACACTGTCAAATGTAAATATCTTAGCAGTGGTTCTCTCTCAGGTGACCCATATTTACTTTGGCTGTTATAATCGCGACCAAACTTTCAAGTTTGGTTCAGGAATATTAGGTTATATTTTATAATAATTTTGGTGTTTTATCCTAATCATTTTTTATTCATTCCTGTTTTTCTTTTATTTCTTGGCATTTCTTTACAGTTACAATTTTTTCTTAGGTGAGTGGTGACCCAACAAAAATCTATGGCGACCAACCTTTGCGTCCCGGCCCAACGTTTGAGAATCACTGTATTAGAGGCTGAGAATATATATGCCTTAACATTCCACTTTACTGCAGAAGCATTATGAACTGACTTTTACACATTAAAAGAATTACTGCTTACCCAATTATAAAAATAAGGATGGGGTTACAAGGAATACAGTATGCCAGTCAGTGTCACTCCCTCTATACCCCATTAGCTGTTTTAGACCATATTAAAAAGTAGCATCAATAACAAATCACACAGTTAAATCACAAGTTAAACTAGTGTTTCAGTTCTTTATAGAAAATATGCTATCTCTCTATCTTACCTGCATCAAAAAGCTATCTTCATCTTGTTAATTCCTTGTATCTTTTATATTATGTTGGAACAGAGAGTGACCGGTTGCATCCTGTCCAACGTCAACACGCCCTCCTCCACTCCCCTAAATGGTCAGCTGTCTTCCTCCCCTCCTGTGATTGGTCAGCCGCAAAACCAAACCACGCCCATTTACCAGAATAACACTAACCTCAACCACAAGCCCACTGCTAGTAAGCATCAGCATCTTTTTGTCAATGGAAAAACACATGTATTTCAGCTGTACTTAATGACTAAAGTGTAAATTGTGTTGTAATATTCTTTTCTTTGTGTGCAGTCAAACTTTGGGGCAAAATCAGCGAGAACCTGGGCAAAATCTGCTGTGTCCGTCCTAATATCGAACGCTTCACCTTTGTTGGTAAGAACTCAGACAGCTTTATAATTATTCATTTACACCAAGGACAAACACTAACCAATGTAATTTAACAAAAAGACAAGAACATTTTATCTTCTTCCACTTTTTGGCAATAGGGCTGGGAACATCAGGGTACTTAATGATTCGATACAAAGCGCAATACATGTCTCACAATACCGATAAAATGATATGATAATACTGCAATCTATATATAGGACATGATAACCAAC